>CATIWR010210090.1:0-21825 GCA_949677035.1 Omphalea diandra | reverse complement strand
CAATTTGCCATACAACTATACAAACACTACATATATGTTCCAATGTCCCCAAATGCAATGGTACTTCTAAATGATTATTTATCTAATGCATATGCTCATGTGATAATGCTAATGAATGTGACTAGGGATGTTACATCACATCTCTAATCAATATCAATATAACCAACTAGGTGTGAATCAAATCCTCGATAGAATATGATAGAATCTAATGTTCCTTGGATGTATCACTATATCCTCTTAATTACTTTTTAGTGCTCAATCCTAGTGTCAGATTGATATCAGCTGACCAAATAAAGGACAAAGCATATATCAAGGTATGTACACATTATTACATATATGAGGTTGGCAATAGCACTAGCATATGGAATGTGATTGATCTTTTCTTTCTCTTAAAGAGTTTTAGGGAACTGATCAAGGCTCAAATTATCATTTTTTGAATTAAATTGTATAAGGGTTTGCAATTATGCGTCTGAAATCACTTAAAAACCTTTCTTAAATATGTCTTTTATGACAAACCAAGGAATTTCTTAGAGTGATCTTTAAGGATCATTACTCCAAACATGTAATTTGCTTCACCAATATCTTTCATCTAAAAATTTAAGGATAACCACTTCTTACTAGGCATTGATTAACTCCATGTCATTTCCTGCCAGTAATATATCTCCCTAATACAATAAAAGGATATTGAAACATCTTTTAATATGTTTAACATACATATAATGCTCTTCTTCAATCATTGTAAACCCATAAAAAAAATGGAATGATAAAATCTAAGATACCATTGTCTATATGATTGCATTAAGTTGTAAATGGATTTTAAGAGCTTGAAAACTATATGCTCTTGTCCTTCTACAAAAAAGTGAACTAGTTGATCCTTAAAGATCTCCTCATTTAGTTCTCCATTAAGAAATGTCATTTTAATGTACATTTAATAGAGTTATAAGTCCATATAGGTGATAAAAGCTAGGATTAAATGGATCAAGATAAAACTTATCATCAATGAGAAGTTTTATTATAATCTATATCCTCCTAATGTGTAACCTTTGCTATTAAGTAAGCCTTATATCTTTTTATGGATCCATCCTCCTTGCATTTGACCTTTAAAACCCATTTTTTTCTAATGGTCTTATACTTAGAAGGGAGTTAACTAAGTCCCAGACATGACTAATACTCATGGACTCCATTTTTGTCTTACATAACATTGATCCACTCATTAATAGTAGTTGACAAGAAAGCCTCTTAATAGGTATTTAGCTCATCATCATCTATAGTAGTTATCATGAAAGCTTCCTTTTCAATCTCAAAATGATAACAAGGAATATTTCTGCATGCACTCTTCCTCATATGAGTCAATTAGGAATTTATTCCTAATAATGTTATACCACTAGGTAGTAAGTTGCTCTTTCCACTATCCCTAAGAAAATCAAGATTACTACTAGCTAATTGTATGCAAACATACTTGAATCCTTAATCTTATAGAGACTAGTGTCTATACATACCTCATTTATAGTAAGAAATTCTTCCTTAAGAAAATTGATGTCACATGACTCAGTTATGGTCACACTCCCACATGGTTGCTCACACATAAACACATACCCTTTAGAGTGTTTAAGGTATCTTATGAAAATGTCTTACTCTAGGACTAAGCTTTCCATACTTATGGGTAGCATTATGTACATAAGTAGTAGATATTTATAAGTGTCAATAGCTCAAATCTAGCTGTGTACTAATCATACTAGGCAGAAGAAATGATTTAGAGGGCACATGATTCAAAATATAGGTTGTAATTAATAATGCATCCCCTTAATATGAGAAAGGCAAATTAGCTTGTGCCATCATAGATCTAACCATGTCAAGCAAAGTTTAATTCATACGTTTTACTACACCATTTTATTATAAAGTATCAAGAGTTATTAACTATTTAATAATCCCTTTCTCTTCACATAATCCCTTAAATTAATTTGGTAGATGCTCATATATTTGATTAGTTTATAGAGCTTTAATCTTCTTGTCTAATTGATTCTCAATCTTATTAATGTATTATTGATGATGGGCTAGTATTATATAAATAACCCCTTAAGCTGCAAGTGAATAGCCCATCAATTAATAAAGTGCACAAGAGTACGAATGTCATTCCCATGATGATCAAAATAGAGTACTTAGCATATTGTTCCTAGTAATATCTAGAAATCCATTATAAAAGAATGTCTAAACTAGGAATCAAAACTAACTAAAATATAAACAAAAAATTACAAAGGAAATAATTAATTAAGAAGTCAGCTAGGGGTTTAACTTCACTTGGCGACTTTCTAATGGATCGTAATCCTTGTATAATTGGTTCTTTCATCAAGTGCTATTATCAAGTCACTATGGTGATTAATTAATCCTTCTCAAATAGAAATTGACAAAAAAGAGCATGTTAAGCTAAAGGTTCCTCAACTTAAAAGCTAAACATCATGCAATTTCCTTACAAAACAAAACTCTATGAATAGTAATAGTTTGTTAGGGTTTCTCAACTCAATAATAAAATAAAGGAATTGTTGAAGGATCCATTATATGAAAAGCATGTCTCTATTATTGCTTTATGAAACTAAGATGATTAATGGCCAATTAATCAAACATAAAGCACTCAACAATTACTAACACAAATAATAAATGAAATCCAAAATAATTAGATTAAGGAAAACTAATATGGGTCACGCAAGATCCATTAACAAACCTAGTATAAAAGATAATGAGCTCATAATGGAAGAAAGGAAAAAAAAAAACAATCAAATTAACAATATTTGAAACCATGGACTTCAGTCCTTGAAGCTCTTAAATGATTGACCTTTTGCTCTACGTTGTTCCTAAACCTTTGATTGATTGAATTTCTTGCTTTTTAGGTGGTTATTTGATGGCCTTGATGGGTTGTCTTCTCTTTAAATTCATGGGATTTTTACCCCCATAAATAGCGTTATTAAAGTATTTACTAAGTAGAAAGCTTAAGGGATTAAAAAAGGAAGAGTTTGGAGAGCTTTAAAATTCATGTTTTTAGTTTTTTAGGAGTGCATGGCCATGTGCACAACTATGTTTAATGATTTTCCCTGACTTACGTCTTGGGCATATGGCAAGGTGCACAAATGTGTATTTTTGCAAATGAGTTTTGACCCTGAAGATGGCCAAATTATCTCAAATGACAAAGTTGTAGCCCTATGTTTTAGGTTTCTAATGGCATTTTGAATCACCTCATTTGGATCTCTATAGAGGGAGATATGCCTAATATACTAAATAGTGCTCAAAATTGAAACTTAGGTTGTTTCTTCTTACTCTTTGGCCACTTTTCCCCTTTCTAACACTACAAAGTACAAATTTACTTGCTTTAATCCTTTTCATATGCAAGATTAACATAATATCATTAATATTTAGAAAGGAATTAGTTATGAAATATATATATATATAAATTATGCATCAAACAATTATTTAAAGCAATCTATTGCTTTTAACTTATGTAAGATCAAATAGACATTAACACAATGTATATAGTCGTCTATAATAGTCATGAAATAGGAGCCACCATACCTTGCCCCCACTAGATACATAAAAAATGTATCACTTATAATGGAATTTCTACCCTTTCAACTTTTCTAAATGGTTTCCTAATCACTTTTCCTACCAATAGTGCTCACATATAGGTAGGAGAACTTTGGTGAGTGATCCTAATAGGTCTTATCTAACTAACCAAGTCATCCTCCATTTAAAAATATGTCGTAGTCTAGTAAGCCATATCACATATTCATTGTTTGAATTATTAACATATGATAACAATGAAAAAAAACTACTAGTATTATTCTTAGAATAATAATCAATATCTAATGTAAAAAAAAACTATTGAATAGAAAATCATAATCATAGTAATATTGTGAGTGCCTTGGGCTTCCTTGAACTAGTGGATTCTTGCTTGCAACTCCATCCTTTTATCGAATATCGAGGGGATCAAAAGGACATGGGCCATACATTGATAATAACCCTTAATCATGACACGTAATTAGATCATCGAGGAGGTCCTTTTAGGCCTTACACAATTTCAAAGTCCCTAGTCCAAAATAGTGGTCATTGGGGGGACCAAAAGTGGGATGGTACATTGGTACCATCCTTACGAAATTTATAGTCGCCACCAGACTTTAGTCGGTATAAGAATTCAAAGAAGGCAAAATCTAAACCTAATCTAAGTTTGTTAGAAGGCTCATTTCGTCTTCACCCCTATTAGAGATCAGGTTTAAAAATTAGGTATAACTTAGGGAAAAGGTTAGGTACCCCCAAATCGCCCGAATATTAAGATCTAGCCTTTGGGCATCTTCGGTTCACTTTTAACATTTTAGCCAAGTTATTAATTAGTATAATTATCGCCCTTTAAGCATACATCTAAACGTGATTCAATTCAATAAACCAAGTTGTTGGACTAGGATGGTTAATCTTAAGTCTAAAACCTCTTTTGATCTTGACAAAGGAGATTGATCATCACTAATATTTCAAATAAGTATTGATTTTGCAAAAATAGATAAATCTCTCAAAAAGACATGGAAGGAGTTGTTAAACTCTAATGTAACATGTAAATCGCGACCACAATCCAGGATTCGTGACAGCGACTCATATTAAAACATGCTGAAAATCAGGCAGGCGAAATCGTAGAGCCATTCTCGACTGGACCCATGAAAAAGAAGGAGCCCAATTGTGACAGTAGAATTTACGGTCTGTGTTGTGCCATAATCGTAACTGCGACTTTCAAAAACTCCTAAATAAGAATCAAATTCATAATTAGAGCTTAACAAGTGTCCAAGGAAGTCGTTGGAAGACAAAAATCACAAATGCTACATATTAGTAGCGACCACGAATTTTGACAGTAAAAATTACAAGATTTAGTAGGTTGTTTCGCGGTCATAGTCGCAGTCTATACAAGTGAAGTCGTGACTGCTATTTTTATTAGATGAAGAAACACAATGACTATATTTTCCTAAAGAACCAATGGGAAGCTGACACGTGGACTAGCCATTAGACACAAATTAGATTTTTCGCCACAACTTTTGGCTCTCATAAGAAAATTTGGAAATCGCGACCGCAAAGAATCAGTAGCCATCGTGATCTCATCCTGACAAACAATTAATGTAGAATCTGCCTAGCATGTCTCAAGGATTTGGTGAGCTATGATCTGCAATGTCTCTTTGGTGAATTTTGGGTATAAATACACTACCAAATAGTCATGAACCAGGTTGCTAAGAAATTTATTACAAGTGATTAAAGCTCTCAATATTTGCTACTCATTTTCTTCAATTTTCTTTATGAAATTGTAAGTGTTAGGTGTAAGCATTAAGCACCAAGTTGTAAGGTTGTAGTGTGATCCCGCAAAAACACTCCAAGATAGGTTTAAGTGTGAGCCTAGTGAAGCACTTGAGTGAGGTTGTGTGTTAGCCTAAAAACACATTAGTGTAAGGTTGTGTGTGAGCCATCAAAACACAAGTTGTACAAGTTGGGTGTGAGCTTCAAAACACCTTGAGATAGTGGAATACCCAATAGTTTAATTGGGTAGTGGACATAAGGTCGATTATATGCGAACCACTATAAATCAATTGTCTCTATTCTACTCATTTTTCTTCCCTTCTTCTTAGTTCTTGAATTTTTTTTTTTACACCAATTCAACCCCCCCTTCTTGGTGCTAAGGGATAACACAAGTTATCAACTCAAAAGGGGAAAGGGATCATGCATCATGGTATAGGGCCTTCACATGCATTATCATCCATCCACACACATGATCATCCATAATGGGGAGGGGGTCATGTGACATGGTATAGGGTTTTCACATGCACTATCATCCATCCATATAAAGTGTAACCATGTATAATCACATAATTCTTATAGGAAAGTGGTTAAAACAAGTTCATGGTCTAATCCTAAGTAAATATCTACACCCAAAAGAAGAAACAAGTTAGCAATGGGTCAAGCTGAGAATAAACAAGTAAAGAGAACACAAAATGAGTAAAGAAAACAAATAAGATATAAGGTGGTCACCATACCATAACTCCATAGTCAAGGTACCTAACATGTGACTAAGTCCATAGTCATCACATTTTACCATCATAAACTAAAATATACAGCTTGCAATACATATATACAGAAGCATGAATCATGGATAAAAGAAAGGGAATGAACACACACAATGTTAAGCATTTGAAGGGCAATAAATAACTTAAAGGCAAAGATTCACCTAAATAAGGTCTTAGGGTTATTGAACCCTCCCTCATCTTACTCATAAAGAGTTAGAACATTTAGGATAGAACCTATCATGGCAGAAGTTAGAATGCCTATATCAAACTAGGAAATCAAAGAATCAAAAATAATATTCACATAATTAGAACATGAACTCCAACCTCAATAAGGCTTTCAAGGTTAAGGGAACCTTAAGTTCCTCACTTGATCATTACCTCTTAGTGTCTAGAATAGGATCATAACATTATTTAAACATAAAGGAAAAGGAAGAAAATAAAAAAATTTAGGTAGAAAGGCAATAAAAATCATTTAAGAAACAAACAATACATCATTTTGAGGGTGAATAAGGGTCCTAAGTCATTAGACCACACCTTATTCTATTATTAGAGTCACTAAATATCCCAAAAGATGCCTTCAAAAGTAAGAAATCTAAAAGAAAAAAGAAAAAGGTTTTCTACTATGTTGTAGGGAACCTGGGCTGTACAATTATGAATAAGGGTTGTACAATTGAAGAAGAGGGTTATTCAACTTACCAAGAAGGTTGTATAACCCTTATTTTTCTAGGTTGTAAAAATAAAAAATAAGAAAGAAAATGAGAGAAGATAAATGGGAAAGGGGATCTTAGTTGTGTCCTTATGATGTCTTTGCCCTCATAAGCATGCAATAAGTTTAATATCCTCTAAAAATGCATAAGGTAATGCACAAATGAAAAGATAAAGGCCTAGTTCTACCTTGGAAAAGGTGGGGTGAGGTTAGGGTTTGAGTTTTATGTGTATGAGAATTGATTTTGGCATTGTTTAGTTACATTATCTTCTCTTTGAAAATATGACATATTTATAGGTATTGGGTGGATGCATTTTGCTAGAAATAGTTTTGATTGCACCATGGATGCATCCAATCACAAAGAAGGAGATGAATATATTGAAATTAGGATTTGCACATGGGCTATATATCCATAGGAAGGTTGTACATCTTACTACTAGGGTTGTACAACCCTGAGGTGTAAATGGGGGATTGATTCTAAAATGTTCCCTAGTTTAGTGTTTTAGAAAGGTTGTACAACCTTGAATTAAGGGTTATATAGCCTTACTTGATGGGTTGTATAGCCCATTGGTTGGCAACCTTGAGATAGGTTTAGGTTTGGTCTTTGGCCTTAGTCTTGGACTTGATCTTAAGCTTAGTTTTAGACTTCTCCATGGTTTTCTAGGGTCTTTCATCCCTTCATTTGGGCAATTTTCTTTTATATTATGGGGATTTAGTTTAGTGATTTTATCATTAGGCTTTGCATCTTGAATCTTAAAATTCAATGCTTACAGTTTACCCCCTTACTTTATGGAGCTTAGAAAACATGACTATTGGACAAGACATAACAAAGTATTAGTTATAAACCTGAACACCATATAAAGGACACAAAAGGATAGAACTTCTTAACAGCTCCTTGAGTAAGTACTAAGTTTCTTAGTAGCCCTCTAGCAAGTACTAAGGTTAAGCTTCACCTCCCAATAGCCCTTTGGCAAGTACTGGGGGTTGATCTCTTTAACAGCCCTATAACAAGTACTAAGCTTCTTAATAGCCCTCTAGTAAGTACGAAGGTTGAATTTTGCCTTCTAGCCGCCCTTTTGGCAAGTACTGGGATTGATCTCCTTAGCAACCCTCTAGCAAGTACCAAGCTTCTTAGTAGCCCTCTAGCAAGTACCAATGCTGAATTTTGCCTTCCAGTAGCCCTCTAGTAAGTACTAGGGTTGATCTCCTTACTAGCCCTCTAGCAAATACTAAGTGTTTAATAGTTCTTTAATAGTTTTCTAGTAGGTACTAAGGTAGTTCTGGTAGCTCACTAACATATACCAGGCATTTTTTATTAGATAACTAGTGTTTCATTGTCATTATTGATCTTGTATTTCTTTGTGGGTGCTTTAATCTTTTTGATTGACAACTCTAGCACAGGGATGCCGCTTGGGTGATTCGAGCTCTTTTGGTATTGGTAAAACTGAATCCATATATTTATAACTCTTCTGGTTGTTCTGAAAGTTTGTTCTCATCTCTAGGTAACGGACCTGGGCCCAAATGTTGTAGGAATTGGTTCTTTAGATTTTGACATTTCTCAAAAGAGGTATTTCCTTTTTAAAGTATTGATGAGGCCTCGAAGGGTGACATTTTGTCATTTAAAAGCATTTTAGTGGCTTGATTTGAATCATGAAACTTAAAAGCAATCTCTAGGTGTTTTAAATGGAATGGGGTAGTTTGGTAAATTGGCTTCTCTAGTGTTCCCTGAGTAGTTAAGGGTATTCTGGTAATTTAGGTGTTTTAGGGCTTTTTAGAAGTTAGGGGTATTTTGGTAATTTTAGGCATAATTGGACTATATAGGGCATTTTGGTAATTTTAGGTGTGATTAGTCTTTTTAGGGAGTCAGGGCATTTTGGGTGTGATTAGGTTTTTAAGGGAGTCAAGGGCATTTTGTTAATTTTAGGCATAATTAGGCTTTTTATGGAAGTTGGGCTTCAAGCCTAGAAGAGGGAGATAGGTTTGTCAAGCCCAATAGGGGCCAACTTGGCCCAAAAAGGTTGTACAGCCTGCTTAAAGTTGTACAACCTTTAGAGGACTGTACAGCCCGGGGCCACTATATAAGCCCATTCGAGAGCAGCTTGTCTCATTCGCGTTATTCCTCCTTTTTCTCTCTAGACTTCATCTCTCTATGCTTTAGACCTAGCTCCTAGGCTACCTTAGCTTTTCTTCGCGATTACCATGGCCTAGTTTCACAATGATGATATGTTTGACATTTAGGAGGAGTTTTTCGACGAAGATCTGCCGACTCAGGATGCCTAGAGCAACTGCGATCCTATTGGGGATTCGACCAAGTGAGCTCGCTAAAGAATGCAACTGAAAAGATGATTCTGCTTGGCTACCCTCCAGTTGATGATATACCGACGATTTATAATTTGTACCATCATTTTGCAAAAGCCGCCTTAGGAGAGTAGATGTCCTTTCTCTTCTTATCAATTTTATTTTATTTTTTATTTTCTATTCACTTTGTCATTGTAGGCTTTAGGTGCTGCCTTTGAATTTATTTTTTTCTTGCAAATACTAGGTTAGCTTTTAAAATATTTAGAAATAATTTTTGGGGCACTCACCCTTTACTTTTGGTGAAATTTATTTTCTGTCTATGAGTTTAGCTATTTGCCTTAAGATTTATTTTAGAATTTGCATAAGAAAATAATTAAAATTAACATAGAAAGATTCCTGAGCAATTAGGGTGCATACCTGAGTGAATAATTCATTATTTCTGTGGGTTTATTATCTTACGATATTTTGTCTCTGAAATTTTTTTGAACCCTAGAGATTATGATCCATTGTCTTCTAGCCTTGAGATACTACAATCATGTAAAATAACGTATACACATATATTTAGTGTCTCTTTCTTTTCCTCCTTAGGGGATCATATCCTTCCAGAAAGGGGTCGACTACAACGATCTGACTGGAGCGTGGGGTCATATATTGTACCCTTAAGTTATGGCCCATTGAAAGGGGATCGGGATCTAGACCTTCTTGTGGCTGCTTCCTAACAAGACGTCGATGATTGATTTATTGATGGTGCATGCACTAGTGGAGCAATGGATAGACACAACTAACATCTTTCATCTGTCCTTGATTGGCAAGATCACGACCATTGTTGGGGACTTCACTTTTTTTACAAGGTTACGGTTCATGGGCATTCCACTGCCTACCAATTTCAAAGTACATTATCTAGTTCTTCAGAGGGATTATATGTGGAGAGTCCTAGACTACGTTCCCCTATTTAAAGGGAGTAAGATTGTGATGAGGTAGAGCATTCTGATAGGTGCACTTGCCGTTACGAATGTTAGCCCTAGGGAGGTGGTTGATCAACATGCATGTTACTACTTATTATATGTCTTGTCTAGATCTGTGTTTTTGAATGCTACTAAGGTAGCGAAGTTGTGCCTAGTGCCCATGTTAAAGGACTTGAGTTTGCTACACCATTTTGATTAGGGGTATGTGGTGTTACCATACCTTTGCCATTATCTTGATTTGTGCTCCTGAGGTCAGGGTTATATGTGTAGTGCTTGGTGAGTAATCATTATGAGCATCACTTATCTCCTTCATCCTTTGTCATTTAGCCTTGTTTCATCATTTTGAGGCTCACATAATTACTTATTAACAAGCATAGGTTGTTGAGCTGGGCCTACTACAAGGGTTAGATTTCAAGGACAATGTAGAGGGGTACTATCCTCACTTTGCATGGTGGAGCATAGTGAGCTATAAAGATTCTCTCGTAGCTACTAGGCATGATTGCTTGAACACCAACACTTTGGACTAGGTATTTTTCTTGCATCGATATATTTACATTAGTCATAATTTTTCTTTGTATTTTATAGTATTATGCTTACATTGAGTTTGCATCTTCATTGCAATTGCACCTCTACTAGAGAGGTCTTGTGGCGACATGGACATTAGAGATGCAAAAAGGCTGAGGTCATCTCCTACAGTCATTGCTTGATGATGGGGCCTTTCATCAAGGATGAGTACCTAGAGGAGCACATTTTTCATTGGCATGAGGGCTTCGATGAGTTCCCCATCCCACAACATCCACCCATTAGCTTGTTTTGGGCGACAGATCTAGTAGGTGTGGATTTTGCTGTAACATTGCAGTATATACTAGGGAGCAACTACTTTTTGCGTGGATCCCTTACTGGTCTTGGATGATTGGCATGCTCATAGGAATCTTCCTTTGCTCGAGGCGATTTTCTTAGCATTTTCCCACTATACACTTGATGAGGGGATTGCCTTGCAGCACATGGGTCAAAGTACCATTGCCTAAAAGACTCGAACTCCTTTTACTTTTGCATATGGATCCGGTATGACTATTGCTCAGGGTCGTAAATGGGCCCATTGATAAGCTCCAAAAGGTGTGGAGTCTGTAGTGGTAGGTGCTTTGGCTTTCATGCCTGCCAACTTGGTGAAGGCTTGCATGGCTTCTGATTGGGCTGATGATGCCACTACAACTTACCCGATTTGTCTACTCCTTTGAGCCAGTCGAGACCATCCATGTTAGTGTCTTGTTTCTTTGCATTCATTGTGCCTTGATTGCATTACAAATAATACATTTGAGAATGTTTTTCTTTTCCCTTTTTATAGATTCCATGCATCCAAGCAGAGGCCATGGTTTATTTGATTGCCACTCTAAAGAAGGCTATGACACAATAGATGCATTCCCTACAAGTTAGCCAAAGAATAACACAATAATACATGTATGTATGTTTATGGTTTATGCATTGTGTGTTTTGTGTCCCACTTATCCTAACCCTTGTGTTTCTTGTAGGACACAATCCAGTGCCAGAACCAAGAGCTTAAGGAGAAGGATTAACATATAGTGCAGGAGGAGATAGAGATGAAATGCCTAGCCCAGGCAGCCAGAGAGCACGAATATATGGATACATATGGCGAGGCTAAGGATTTTAAGGTGACCCCTATTAAAAGTGGAGGCAACTAAGTCATTTCCTTTATTAGCTACTTGGGATATTTTTCCTTATTTTTTCCTTTCATTTCAGTGTAATACATTTAGTATATATTTGCATAGTTGTACAGTTATTGAGCAATTTGAAAGTCCTTTCTTTGTTTTTTGAGATGCTTGCTTAGTATATGTTAAGGCAAACTAAAGTGATATTGCTTCCATTTTTATCAAAATTTGATATTTTACCAATACAATAATTTGATTTGCTCTCTCGATTGTGTATTTCAAACCTACATTGTTGCTTTTTTTACATACATGTTTTACAAAATATGTACCCAAGCCTTTTTTAACCCGGGAACCAATAGGAAAGTCATTCAGTACGTCTTTATGGAAGTGGAGGGCTATATAGCCAACTAAAGGGTTCTCCTCCTGCTATAAAAGCTTATTTTGAACCTTATTTCTTCATTTAAGTCTTCTAAATTCCCACATATGGCAAAAACATGTCTAAGATCTCTCCCACCCCAAGTTTGATTTGATCTACCATAGACTAGTTTTTCTGTTCTCCATTACCTCTCTGATGTTCGTCTTAACTTTCATTTTTGAAAGGTAGCTTATGACTTGTGGGACTTAATTACCTATACCTTCCACTTTAGAGATACAAAAATCTATCCTCTACTAAAGTAATTTGGCACCATTCTTGTCTACCCATACCTTCCACTTTAGGGATACAAAAGTCTATCTTTTACTAGAGGAATTTGGAGCCATTCTTGACTGTTGTGTCACCAGTGCATACTGAATTGCACCACCTTAGTTAGATTACCAACATGTCAAGAAGATGGTGAGCTATTTGACTTATGGTATGAAGAGGTATCCAGGTACAAATTAGGTGAGGAGAAGATTCTTATGACTACTTTCATCACCTTTTTCCCCTTTAGGGACCATGCTAGAGCAGCTCAGACTTGCATTGTAATATCTATTTCGATTGGCTAGTACCTATTGAGGAAGGACGATGGTGAGATTGATTTGTAGATTTTACCAGTTCTAAAAGGATTGGAGTTGGGGAGGACTCTTGTAATTATGATCCTGAGCGAGACCATTATGAGGCTCGACAAGGTGGCTTTGGGTGTCAATGACTCCTTAACAGGGAGCTTACTATTACTTTAGTTAAGGGTTCTTCTTATAGCCATTTTCCTTCTCTTTCTTTTCTTTTTTTCTGCCTTTTTATTTTTCCTTCTTATTCTTCTCATTTTTTTTATTGCCCTAGCTTTTGCTTGGACAACCCTTGTGGGTTTTCAATCCAATGGGCTGCTCAATTTTGCTTAAGGCGCCTTTTTGAATTTTCAACCTAATAAGCATTTTTATTTTATTTATTTTCTTTTCTTCTTTTTTTTTTCTCTTTTTCTTTTTCTTTTTCATATATGGCTGCAAGAGAGGTTAGGGTTGTTGCCTACCATGACCATGGATGCAAGGCTCTACTATCCAGAACATCATTTGAACCATTGCCTGTCGAGTTTTACTGCTATTATGACTGAGTAGGTTGAGTGGATGTCGCACATCACCATCAACAACATCCGTCAGAGTTGCCCATGGTGGAATCTACCACGTGTTACCGTGAAGACTTATGGGGATTATGTCATCCTTCCTACTTTGGTTTTTGGCACATTTTACAACCCTACTTACATGTACTATCAGTTTTGCACCCCTTAGTTTGAGGTGCAATTCCTTCTTTTATTCATCGAGGGCCATCTGACCTAACATTTTCCTAGACAGGGTTGAGACCACTTAGACCAGCCATCACATTTACGACTTCTACATTGGCTAGGATCTTGAGCCTGATGATGATGCAGATTACACGACATGGCTGCGTGACCTTTAGAGCTACAGGCATCACATTAATCAATAGTAGACAATGATTTTTTTTTTTAAAAAAAACTATGTTATATTTACTTCTAGTTCCATTTGATATTGTGTTTGGCACTAAACATTTACATTTTACACGTTACACATTAATTGAATGCATGACTTCTGCTTTTAACATTGGCATAATAAAACATCTAATTATCTTGCTCAATGCCTCTATCTTGCTGACTCCTTGCTCTTTCGTCCCTACTTTTCTGTTGTCTCCCTGCTATCATGTCAAAGATCCCCAGGTGGCCAGTTGTACTCTTTCAACTTTTACTTACATTTATTTTTCTCATTTTTTTTATGCTTTAACCTTTAGGTAAGTCGTCCTTTTGAGATTTCAACTTAGTGAGCTTCTTTCTTTTTCTTTCTTTTTTTTCTTATTCATTATTTATTTATGCCCTAATTTTTGCCTAAATCGTCCTCTTGGGTTTCAACTTAGTGGGCTATTTTCACTTTTATCACACCTCACACAAAATACTTCTTTAGACAATTTAAATTTATTGGCTTGGTGAATTTATTTCCATCCATGTCTGCTAATTTTGCCGCTCTACTTGAATAGATTTGCCTAACCATGAAGGAGCTTTCATAATTCGGTCTAAATTTCTCTCAAGGATTCTGATTCTGTAGTCGGGCTATTCCAATCTATTTCTTACCCATTGATACTCAAGGATGTCAAACTCCACTAGTACCTGTAAAGACTTCACTTCTGACTTGATCAGCAACATAACCTCCATTCCATACACCTGAGTATAGTTATTGTCCTCACTATTGTTCGTTAACCCAAAAAGGTAAAGGATAATTTCTCAGACCAATCTTTATATGTTTTAACCATCTTAGCAAGGATATTTTTAATGTTCTTATCGGTTGCTTCCATTGCTCCATTGGCCTACAGTCAGTAAGGTGACGAGTTATGGTGAATCACTCTATATTTTTCCAACATAACTTTGACCTCTACTTGGAAATGAATACCATTATCAGTAATAATACGATGTGGCACACCATAATGATAGATGAGGTTCTTCTCAATGAAGCGCACCATTTGTTTTGCTCCTATCTGTTTGAATGCTTCAACCTCTACCCATTTCGAAAAGTTATCCATTGCCACTATGGCATACCTATACCTTTGGTAGAAGCTAGTTTAATTTCTTCAATTACATATGCAAATGGCTAAGGCGAGGTCAAATTTTACAAGTTGGTCAGTGGTAAATGGCTGATACTTTCATGAATCTGACATTTGTGACAACTCCGAACCTTTTGAATACAGTCACGTTCTACAGTGGTCCAGTTGTATATGACTCTTTGAATCTTCCTCACCAACACATTCTCGTTCATATGGGGACCACAAACTCCCATTTGCACCTCCTTCATAATTTTACAAGCCTCATCCTTAGCTAGGCATTACAAATGAACTCCATCAAGCATTCTCTTATACATTACCTCGTCATAAACTAGGAATTGCAAAGATAACTTTTGAATCATATCCTTATCCTTCTTTTCAGCTCTTTCAAAGTACTTGCTGCTTTTCATATATTTTTATATATCAAAATACCAGTATGGTTCTCTATTAACACCTGTATTACTCCCGTATCCTCATAATATGACACCTTAGATCAGAGTGCGATAAGTGGTTTCATTGGCATTGCCTTTGGTTCATCCCAGACAGAGACCAAAGTGGTTAAGGCATTGACCATTGCATTCTCTTCTCATGGAAGGTGATGAAATGTGACTCTCTGAAAATTTTTCACCAACCTCTTTATATTCTCTAAGTATGGGCCTAAACATTCTTCTTTCAGTTCCCACTCTTCTATTACCTATGAAGTGACTAGCAACGAGTCCCTGAACACCTTCACTGTCTTAACTCTTATTTGCTTCAAGAGTTTGAGTCCTAGTGCACATGCTTCATATTTAGCCTTATTATTTGCAGCCATGTAATCAAGCTTCTTAGCTACAAGAAAGATTTCTCCTTTTGGCAAAATCATAACCACCTCTATACCTGCACCTTTCTTATTTATAGCTCCATCAAAATACACTCTCTATCTCTAGGGCTTAATTGCTAGTAATCCCTCATCTGAGAACTGAGGAAGCTCATATTCTCCTTCTTTAATAGGTTAATGTGCCAAGTATTCTGAAACTGCCCACCTTTTAATCACCTTATTGGCTACATACTTAATATCAAATTCGGTAAGCATGATCAACCACTTTGCTAATCTCCTAGTCAGAGAAAGGGCCTCATATAAGTACCTAACTGGATCAAGCTTTATAATCATTTCCACTAAATATGATTGAAAGTAGTGCCTCAACTTCTTTATCATCCAAACTAGTGCTAAATAGGTCTTCTCTACTTGATTATACATCTCCTTATAAGATAACAACTTCTTGTTGAGGTAATATACCACATGGTCGCTCCCTACTTCATCTTCTTAAGCCAACATTGCACTTACAAAACTGTCCTCCACTGTCAGATACAAAGTTAAAGGTTTTTCAAGGCTTGGTGTCTTTAATACCAATGGGTTAGTTAGATGCTCTTTTATCTTTTTGAAGGCCTTTTGACACTATTCATTCCATTTTATTGGTTAATTCTTCCTTAGCAAAAATAAGGGTTAATCTTGCTATGAATCGGCTGATGTACGGTAAATGACTTAAGTAACCTCATATCTCTTTCTTCGTCTTTAGTGTAGGCATTTCCTAAATAGCCTTAACCTTATATGGATCAACTTTAGTTCCTTCTCACTGACTACATTCCCTTCCAAAAGTGGTCCCAAACACGCACTTCTTCATATTCAACCTCAAATTATACTCATCAGCTTTCTTCAGGAATTTTTTCAAAGCTTTGAAGTGCCCTTCCCTGGTCTCTGACTTCACCATCATATCATCCACATACACTTCCAATTCTTTATGAATTAAGTCATATAACAGGGCAGTCGCCATTTTGTTGGTAGGTCGCCCCTGCATTCTTTAGCTCGAATGGCATCACCTTATAGGAATACGTCTGTCATTCTATGATAAAAGCTACCTTCACCTTCTCTATAATAGCCATAGAAATCTAGTTCTACCTAGAGAATCCATCTATGAAGAAATACATGACACAAGTTGCAGTGTTGTTAACTAGCACATTAATGTGTGGTAAAGGAAAATCATCCTTTGGGCACACTTTGTTCAGATCTTTATAGTCGACGTACATTCTCAGTCTTCCATCCTTCTTTGGTATTGGTACTATATTGGCTAAACACTTTGGGTAGTCTACCACCTCTAAAAACTTGGCATTCAATTGCTTTGGTACTTCTTCGTTGACTAACTGGGCCCACTAGGGTCTCATCCTTCATAGTTTCTATTTCATTGGCCTCATGTACGAGTAGGTCAGGATTTTGTGTTCTACAATCAGCCTATCGACCCCTAGCATGTCCTTTTATGTCCAAATAAAAATCCTTTAATATTTCCTCAATAGTTGTATCTTTCTTGCAGCCATATAAAATGCAGTAGTATTCATAAAATTAATGTTAAATATGCTCATTAAGTGATGCATGCCATGCATACTACCATAAGGAAACACATCACATAAGTAAGCAAACTCATCATTTATTGCCTTAAGCTTAGAAAGAAATGCATCATCGTCCTTAAAGAGACTGGAAATAGGAACATCAGTAGTAGCAAGAAAGTCCTATTCATATAGTTGGTTGGCCAGAGTCTTATCTACCTGAACCTTTTCTTCTTATTCACCCTTCATTCCATCAGTCAAAACCTTAAGATAACTATTTTGCATAAGTCTTGCCTCTTTCCCATTATTTGTACTGGCAACAGCCTTGAAAACTCCTTCAAAACTTTATTTTATATGATCATCCTTCAATTTAATCTTCAGGAATTCTGCCCAAAGTGTTACTCCATTTGCCATGGTAGGCTCAATTTCTGCCACATAATTCTTTATTTCCTTGCTACTTACTTTTTTAATGGAGTTCACAATCATGCTCTCAATGTCTTCCAATTTTATCTCCATGTAAGCAGCATTAGTGAACTTGCAAGTCCCAGTACACTCTCATTATGAGTCTACAAATAATGCATTTTGCTTTTACAAGTCGGACCCTTCCTCTACTCGATCTTCCCTAGTGGCCCACAAATTCTGCTATAATGTATATTGCTCCTTCTATTCATCAATGATCTTCTTTTTATCCTTTCATGGCCATGTAGACTAAAGACCATACCACACCATAGATCGATTGATTGCCTGATCATTCCCCACTTCTACAGTATGTTTTCCCTTTTTCTTTCTATTGGACTAGGTTGATTTAACTTAAGTCATAAACCTCTTTTGATCTTGACAATATATATTGATCAATTCTAATGTCTTCATTAAGCGTTGTTTTGCCAATTATAAGTTAGTTTTTGTCATTGGAAGTTGGATGGAGTCTAAATCTCCAACCTTATAAAGTTTACTCCAATTTGCAGTGAGTGTATTGAAAATCACAATCGCGAATCATTCATAAGGAAGGATGAAGCTAGGCCAAAGGAATTTGTAGAATGTTTCATTGCCACGACACACCCAAAGTTAGCAAAGCCATAGTCATAGATGAATTTGTGATGTGTGTCACGCCTTAGTCACGATCGCAATTTTATGATGACAAAAGAGGGAACCAAAGCCATAATCACAACTTGCCAAGTGTCCTAGGTGTCTATTAAAGATAAAAAATCATAAGGGCTAATGTTTGTTCGTAATCGCAACTCAAGCAGTTGAAGTTTGCTCTTTAAGCAGAAGAATTCACAGTCTCAATCGCGCCCAAGGCATTGATACCTCATGACTGTGACTTTTGAGAGTGGTTAGAACACAATGGCTTTATTTTCTTTGATGACCAACAGAAAGTTGACATGTAGACTAGCCGTTAGACATAAATGAGATTTTCAGCCAAAATTGAAAATTCGCGATTGTGAAAAGTTAGTAACGACTGTGATTTCAGCCTGACAAGCATTTGATGCTGAATCTGCCTAAAACATCTTTGAGATTTGTCTATAATTTTAGTCTAACATCTCTTTGGTGAGTGTGGGCTATAAATACTCTACTAAACAAATGTAAATGCAAGAGAACTCATTAATTTGTAACCAAACTCTTGCAAATTTACTACTCAATCTTTCAATTCTTCTTTATGCTTTAAGTGATTGTTTGGTGTGAGCATTAAACACCATTGTAAGAGGTTTTAGTGTGAGCCTTGAAAACACTTATGAAAGGTTTTAGTGTGAGACTAGAAAACACTTGTGAGAGGTTTTAGGTGTGAGCCTTGAAAACACTTATAAGAGGTTTTTGTGTGAGCCTAGAAAACACAAGTTGTAAAAGTTTAGTGTGAGCTTGGAAACACCAATTGAGTTAAGTGAAATACCCAATAGTAGAGAATTGAGGAGTGGACATAGGGTTAGTTAACACTCGAACCACTATAAACACTTATGTCAATTTATCTCTTTTTCTTCTTAACTTTTTAACTACCATATTCTTCATTTTAATTTTTAATTGAACACCAATTCAACCCGCCCATCTTGGTGCCTTAGGACAATAAGTAGTATCAGAGTATAGTCTTACATACAAGCCATAATTGGGTGAACAAAGATCAGGCACAAGAAGGAATCCATTCACACCTCAAGCCTTACTTTGATGGATCCAACTATACTCATTGGAAGTATAGGATGGAGATTTATCTTGATATAGATGTAGTGGACCTTTAGGATGTAGTTATCAATGAATGGAAGCCACCCACTAAAGCAGTGGATGGAATTGAAGAACTCATTCCAAGGTAAGATTGGGTTGAAGCCCATAGGAGGTCAAATGGCATGAACAATAGGGCAATGACTATTCTTCTAAGCTCTCTCTCATGGGAAGAGATTGGAGAGGTACAACATTGCCAACAACTCATGCCATTTAGAAGACTCTTGAAAACTATCATGAGGGCACAACACTTGTTAAATCAAGTAGATTGGAGATGTACGTGATGAAATTAGAGCTCTTCATGATGAAAGACCATGAAAACATCACCGAAATGATGAATATACTTCTAGCCATTGTCACAAACATAAAGAAATTTGGAAAGACTCTCACCAATTATGAGGTAAACATGAAAATTCTTAAAACTCTTCCATTAGATAAGTTTGGTGCAAGAGTGTGTAGCATTGAAGAGTCCAACCCGAAGATTGAAGAGGTTCCTATAGATGTGTTAATAGGCAAACTCTTAACTCATAAGTTAGCCTTACAAAAGGATGAGCAAATGAAGAAATTAAGGGGCCAAGGAGAAAAAAAACCCTTGGCACTCAAATCCTCAACCAAGGAAAAGGAGGTAGAAACCACCTTTAGTGATGAAGAGAGTGACAAAGAAGAAGAAGAGTTAGCAATGCTCTCAAAAAGGACTAAGGAGTTAATTAGAAGGAGAAAAGAAAAAAGAAGCTTCAAAAAGACAACTCCTAATCCTAGAGAGAGATCTAATGAAGTCACTTGCTATAAGTGTGGCAAACAAGGCCACATCAAATATGGTTGTCGCAAGATAAAGAAGAAGAAGAGATGGGATAAAAAGAAAAGGAAAAGTTTCTCAGCCACTTAGGATGATAGCTTAAGTGAAGATGACAAAGAAGGAGAAGTTGCCAACATTTGCTTCTTGGCACAAGAAGGCTCTCCAAATGAGGTAGGCACTTCATCTCACTCTCATTCAGATTTTAATGATTTTGATGAAGTAGATGAAGAGCTTCTAGAGGTTCTTACTATAAGATGTGACAAATACAAGTTATAAATGAAATCTTACAAGAAAAATGTCTAAAATTAGAGGATGATTATAAATCCCTTAATGATCTTGTAAATGAATTGAGAGCATC
Source organism: Omphalea diandra (assembly GCA_949677035.1). Lineage (NCBI taxonomy): Eukaryota > Viridiplantae > Streptophyta > Magnoliopsida > Malpighiales > Euphorbiaceae > Omphalea > Omphalea diandra. Next base: position 1,373 of record CATIWR010210090.1, on the reverse strand, counting down.
AAATGATGAGCTAAAAAAATCAATGAAAAATCTTTCCAAATCATCTTCATCATTAGCTTCATTGAGAAAAGTGAATGACTCCCTAAAAGAAGAAGTCATTGAGCTTGAAAGCTCTATCTAAATTTCATAAGGGAAAGGAAGTCTTGGATACCCTAATAATATCACAAAGGTCACCCTTAATTAGACATGGTTTAGGTTTAAGTGGAGCCTCCTCATCATCACATACTACATTTGTTAGACTAATAAAACCTCAAACTTCAAATGTTGAGGTAATGGGAAAGAAAAGTGCTCCTAGCACTAAGCCACCTATGCTTAAGGGCAAAGGGAAAGCTCCCCAAAGCTTAAGAGCCAAGACTCAAAGAGCAAACCATGCCTATTTGTACAATAAAAAGCATGCTCATACACACAAATACAAACAATTCTTCACTACTTCTCATCATTTATGCACTTGCATGCGCTTACACAACCAAAGTATGAGAAGGCCTCCTACTTATACTATGGTTGTACATAAGAGAAAGACTCACAAGTCTAAACTCCAATGTTACTATTACATGAAAGTTGGGCATATTAATATTCATTGTTTTATTAGGAAGGCCCACCTCAAACTAGAGAACCTTTCAACTTCTAACCTCTTAGGACCCAAGTATGTTTGGGTACCTAAGAAAAAGTAATTTACTTTTATTGTGCATGGAAGTGTGGCAACCACCAATAAATCAAACAATTGGCATGTGGATAATGGATGTTCTAAGCATATGACAGGAAATAGAAAGCTATTCATGACATTGAAGGAAAAAAAAGGTGGAAATGTCACATTTGGTAACAATACCAAGGGTAAGGTAATTGGAATTGGAACCATTGGTAAGAATGGTTGTTCTTTGATTGATGATATTTTATTAATTAATGGCTTACAACATAATTTATTAAGTGTAAGTCAACTGAGTGACAAAGGTAATAAAGTCACTTTGATCCTAAGGAATGCCGAGTCACCACATTAGTGGATGATGAGGTTGTTTTCAAGGGTGAAAGGAAAGACAATACCTACTCAATTGACTTAGAGAATTTGGCTAACCAATCTTTTAAGTGTTCTTATGTCTTTGAGTAATGAAGCTTGGCTATAACATAAAATGCTTGGACATACAAGCATGGATCTTCTGCAAAGCATATCTAAAGGAAAGCTACTGGAAAGACTTCCCAAGCTAAACTTCACTAAAGATAAGACATGTGGTCCTTACCAAATGGAGAAGCAACATCACGCCTCCTACAAAGCTAAAAATGTTGTAAGTTGATCTAGACCCCTTCAACTAATTCATATGGACTTGATATGACCCACTAGAAGTGCTAGCTTAGGTGAAAAATATTATGCACTAGTCCTA
>CATIWR010210047.1:0-62234 GCA_949677035.1 Omphalea diandra | reverse complement strand
GCTATCTTTCCCCTTCTCCAATATCGTTAAATAGCATATATAATTCCATGCCGCTAAAAGTCGCATAAAATTAGGCATGATAGCAAGTCCGTTGCTTTTGGCCCCACAGAGTAGCTATTATTGGTGTTTATTAATATTTTTCGGTACATCAAAGTTTACCAAAAATAAATAAATAAACAAATAAAAACACAGCATTGGCCCAAGACCAACAACCCCTGCACATTTTGCCCAATCAGAGTTTTTCAAACTAACACTTTCAAAAAAAAAAAAAAAAGATAATATTTCGTTTGATTGCATACAATTGACCTCTCCTAAACCTAAAGATTGGCTTCCCATGATTTCAAACACCATAATATAAATATCCATCCACTCTTCTCCTCATTCTCTGCACCACACAAATTTTATTCCCTCTGTGTCTACATCTACCATGATGTATAGTTTTAGAATCAATCATACCATCAAACTGCCACCATTATTTACTCTGTTATTAGTCCTTCAGTTGATCGTTGCTACTAAAGGTAAGTAAGTTGATTCATGGGCATGACTTCTCCATTTTTTGTTGATGACTATGTTGGCTGTTAATGTTCATGGTTGTGTGCAGCTGAGCTGTTGCCGGTACAAGGGGAATTCCAGCCTGTGGAGGCAACTGAGTTCCGGTTGATCAACACGACAGCGACACGAAGAAGGCTGGCTCCCTATCAGCTTTGCTTGGTGTGTAAGTGCTGTGCTGCTGCTACCAACTGTGCCACCATGCCTTGCTGCTTTGGCATCGACTGCCAGCTTCCTAACAAGCCTTTTGGGGTTTGTGCTTTCGTACCCAAGACTTGTAACTGTACTTCATGCGCTGTCTAATGCTTGATTTTTTATTTTTTTTTTTCCTATTTGCCCCATTTAAACACTGCTTCCGGATCCAAGCTCTGCATACCATTAATTATACTCTGCCATATAGTATCTGTTTCTGTATAAATTATAGACAATTTGACAGCTACTGCTATACGAATCACAGACACTCACAGATTCTCTATATATATGTATAGATGATCCAAATATATCTGAATCCTAAACAATTGTTGGGTTATCAGAAAACAAAGATTTCAGGTTTTATGTTCCTAATATATTGTTGTTGATCAAAGTCCTATAGTGGTTGGCATGATTTTAGATGCCACCATTCTTAGCAAGTTTTGGGGAATTAGAGGATGTTTTAGTTTGTCTTGTGGATGGATTGGTGGATTAATTGTTTCTTTCATATTTAGATCTGTTGCTCTAAATTTCTACTTGTATGTTGTTTCCATTCAATGTATTTGAAAGTAAAAAATGAATGAATAGCTTTGTGATAACAAGCAGGAATGTGGTTTGGTCGACTCTCTTCTTTTTGCTCCAAAATTATTCGTTGTTTTATCAGATTGATAGTACTTAATTAACACAAACAATGCTTTGCAAGAATTGACATATTTAGAGATAATAATATGAATGTTTTGCAAAAATTGACATATTTAGAGATAAAATTATGAATGCTTTGTAAGAATTAACATATTTAGAGATACTATTATGAGTGCTTTGCCAGAATTAACATATTTAGAGATAATAGGGTAATTTATTTCAATCATTATTAAATTATAATTAAAATTCTATTATGGTAACTAATGATTCATCTTATTCAATTGTATAACTAATTTTTATTTTTTTTTACTCAATTGTGATTTATTAGCCTAGTTTTTTTGTAATTTTTATTTCATTATTGAATTATTTTAATGAGAGAGTTTTGAATTTCTATTTTTCTGAGTTGTAATAAAAAAATTTAAAGTACAAAATCAATTTAGAGTAAGAAAATCATAAAAAAAATAATGATCAATAAACTATAATATAATAAAAAACTAAAATTTAATTACTCAATTTGAATAAAATCAATCTTTAAAGGATTAGGAATTTTCACATTTTACCGTAGTATCCGATTTGTCTTGATTTTCAATTATGAATAAGAATAAAATGAATGACCACAATAAAGTTTAGTTATAGTTCAGTATCCATAAAGATTATTTAGCTAGAGATAATGATTTCATATGAAATTATGAATTTAAATGTGTTCTAGCTAACCTTATCTTAAGGCATTTGATCACAACAACCCAACCAACTATTCTCTCAATCTTATACTTCCTAGTAATCAATGTGTACAAAAGGCCAAAAGAGAACTAACTATGCTGAACACCATTAAGAAGAAAAGATTAATTATTCCATGCTTTTAGCATGCTCATCTCTAGCTTTTTCCAAAGTTTGTTATAAATTTTGTGCCCAAGAATATAAAGAGATGGGTTGGCAGCTCTCTGTTGGTGGGTTTATTTTATTGGTGATGTGCTATATAAGGATTAGGATGTGTGATTAGACGTCCAATGCAAAAATTTGGTTGGTCATCGCTTTCGCACACTGCACCTCTCAATATTAGTTTGTATAGTCTGTTTCCAATCACTTCCACTGGACTTTGCTTCCACTGTTTCTTCACCATTTGGATTCTTGATAACTATATGTATGCCATCTATGAAGTCTCTCTAATAGAAAGATAAAACTCGACCCTTCCAACTGTCCCAATGCCGTTGGCCAAAATGATTTCTCAAAACCAATGATGTGCTAGCTGAGTGCAATGATGTTATGCAAGCTACTTAGAGCCTTTATCTTCGAGTTTATATATCATTTCAAGAGGTCAAGGATTGACTTGTTTGACCCAGTTGAAATACACTTCCTCTTGAAATAAAACAAAGAAATATAAGCAACAAACGTGTAAATTAGTTAACACAGAACTATTCTAATTTAATGAGAAGTTTCAAAATCAAGCTAGATATACAACTATATTAAAATTTAATAAAAGTTGAATTTTGTCATTTTATAATTCTATCCGACTTGAATTTAAATTAGTTTTATACTAAAAAAGTATAAAACTATGGTTTAAAAAAAATAAAGAAATATATAAAATGATTTCTTAGAAAACTGCGGGTCATGCCCCAGAGGCAAATATGGGCCTAACCCAACTACTGGGGCTTGTATTTCTGCCAGATCTTCAATGCCATAAAATATACAAAACAAAAATTGTCAATATATAAAAGTTACTAACATCACCCCTAATGATCTTATATATACTCCGTATACTAAAATGAAAATATAAGATTACTAACATCACTCTTAATAGATCAATATAGGGATGTACCCTTAAGATTACTCGTAGGGGAATTAATCAATTGTCAACGTTTTAAAAGAACGATAATACAAATGTTTAAGTCCTAAATACTCTTACTGCTCTCTCTCTCTCTCTCTCTCTCTCTCTCTATATATATATATATATATATCAAGCTGAATCATATTGTTTTTGAAATGATATTTTCACTATTTTGTGGCTCAAAAATATTAAGTAGAAAATTTTATCTCTTTTATAAATAGTAATTTAATAAATATGTTCTGTATTTCAAGACTATAATAATTCTAAAACTTCAATAATATGAATTCATTTTACATTAATAGATTATAATACTTGATAATTACGTATACAAATATAAAATGGTAAAGCTCTTAATTATCTTTTCAAATTATTGAGGATGTGATTTTTAATATAATCAAAATGTATAAAATATAAAGTTAAATTTAAAAAATAAATCACAGCAAAACGCGGATATCTATAACCATAAAACCGAAAAAAGGCTGAGCTAGGAAGAGTGCTCCAACCACGTCTAATATCAGTGGGCGAAGTTGAGTGGGCTTGGAGCTTACGAATTTTTTTTTATCTTTTATCTTTTTTTTTTTTTTTTTTTAAAGTTATTGCCGATCTTTTTTTATGTTAGTAGTGTTTCTCTTTTCTCTCTATTTTATGCGACTTAAATTTATTTTTTAAATAAATTTGACTTCCTCAGGTTTATCTTCATTAAATGATTCTGAGATTTCATTTATTTTCATTATCATAGATTTTCTATTAGGGTAAATTTATTTTATTCATATTGTTTGGTGACTTGATTTTAATTGAGAGTACAATATGAAATAAAAATTCTCATCATCTAAAATAAATCTGTTTTTGCTATTATTCATATTGGTTTTGCAAGAGAATTGAATAATGATTACCATTACCAACTAAATACGATTCAATTTTTTAAATTGATAATGTTGCTCTTATTTGAATAGGTTGGAATAGCTTGGATCACTGCTTCAATAAAATCTCCTTCCCAGCTCGTGACAGAGACCTTTCCTTCCAACCTTTAAGTTTGCTAATAACCCTATCTTGAATCAATCGGAAAACCTCCTTCATTGATCTATCTACAAGAGTCGGTAAACCAAGATATTTGTCATACACCTCAACTGCCTTCACACCCAAACGGTTCATCAATTGGATTTGTATCTCATGTGGAACATTTCAACTTGTTGAGAGTGTCGATTTTTCCCAGTTGATTTTCTGCCTTGACGCTTCCTCATAAGTCTTCAAAATCTCCATGATTTTGTCACGCTCTAGTGTTGTAGCTCTAGTGAACAAAATGTTGTCTTCCACAAAAAATAGATGGGAAATAGGAGGAGCAGTTCTAGCCACCTTGTGTCCAGGAACAGTGCCTTGAGCTTCAACTACGTTAATCATTGAAGACAAATCATAAGCCCAAATCAAGAAAATATAAGGAGATAAAGAGTCTCCTTCCCAGAGTCCCCTTTGAGGAAAAATTTTTCTTGCGCTTCTCCATTAATAACAATGAGTATGATACAGTAGTGACCCATCTCATCGCCAAATCCACCCAACAAGATGCAAAACCCATTTCAAGCATAATAGACTTTAAAAAATGTCACTTTATTCTATCATATGCTTTGGTCATGTCTAATTTCAAGGCAATATGACCTTCCCTATCCAATTTTTTTTTTTTTTTTAGAGTGGATTAAACGCCCAGGGATGAAAGCACACTGAGTACTAGAGATAATCTTTGGTAGCAAAAATTTCAATCTATTAGCCATGTTTTTTGCAATAATTATACAGATAACATTGCACAGGCTAATAGATCTAAATTTTCTAGTATATTCAGGGGATTTAACTTTAGGGAGTAAAACAATGAAGGTGTGATTTAGGGACTAAAACAATGTTATCTGTATAATTATTGCAAAAAAATGAAGGTGTACCATCGAGAAGACGATACAGGGATCTGCAGAAACAAACAACTTCTTGAGCACTCGAACTGTTGCCTGGTTCCTAACCCCGCGACAGTTCCAAACTAAGGTCTTCATGGCTGTCGACAGGGCTGGGAACCAACCTCTGCCGCTGAAAAAAAAATTTGGAAACAAAAGTGCCAATTCCACCTCTATCGCCCTTTTCTATCTCTCATTATCAATACCCTCAATTTCATCTACTTCTTTTCATTTTCCACTATCACTGACCTGGCAAACTGTACCAACGGTGTTTGTTTCTGTTGGTGAGCGCGACGAAGGATATGAACATGTCTTGAGACTTGGTTAGGACCATTTGCAATGTCCTTCCGTTGCTCATCACTCTGAGTTGTCGTTATTTGGGTTATGGGTTGGTTGACAGCGGTTCCATGGGAAGAGTACGAATTTGTGGAAAAATGATCGATTGGTGCCCTGGGGTAGGGAAAGATTGGCATAGAATGTGAGGCGTGTTGAGTTATCAGATACGTGATTTTGTTGATAAGTGGGGTCATTTGTATAAATGGATGTGGTCAGGAAGTTTCTACAAAAGAATCCATAATGGCTAAGCTGTCAGTGCTTTAGTTAATGTGGGACAAGGATGAGTTGCTATCATCATTACGAGAACAAAGTGTTAATTTCAGAATATCCTACCTCCTGCATCCACCCTTCTTGAATACTCGAGTTTTGCCCAATTTCACCACCTGTCATAGCGTTAAATTTTTCCATCACGATCCCCGGGCCTATTTGTAAATAAGTGTGAAAAAAATATGATAAATAAAAAAATATTTATAAAAATAAAGTAAATTTTATAAATATAGCAACGTCTATCTGTCTGTCAATTAAATTAACAAATATTATTTTATATAAATAAAATTATTTTAATTTTTTATTACTCGTCCACTAGTTATATTGACAGATAAAATGAAAATATGCAATGATTTTACTGTAAGCAGAATCTCTATTTTGCAGCAGAAATTCTGTTTTTTAGTAAAAAATAATTTATATTTATTTTATTTTATTTTTTAATGCTAAATAATAAAATGTGATAGTATTACATTTTTTGCATGGTATGCATGAATCAAAAATTATATTATTGAATTGAATCAAATCTATTTTTTTGTGGCAAAAAGTCTAAAATTGATTTTTAAACTATAAATAAATTTTAATATGATTTTGCAATATTAAAATGTTTTAGATTCAACAAAAATTATAATAGTGTAGACTTATAAAAATAATGAAAAGAAATACTTAATTTTCTATAAAAACATGTGCATAGTTGTTATTAATATGAAAAATATTTTTACTTAATGTAATCTTGATACTGAATAATTTGTAAATTTGAAATTGACTAAAAATTGTGCATAAAAATTTCCAAGAATATCATTAGTTGTGTTATTTTTATTTGAGAATAGTCATTATTTACATAATTTAATTGTAAGTAGACATCAATTTATTGTTTGTGTGCTATTATATTCTTAGACATCAATTTAGTAGGTCAATAATGAATTTTTTTTTTTAATTCTCATGTCAAATTATATAGCTATGAATATTTAAATAAACATAAAAATAATCCTTATAATCTTATAACATATTTGGATATACTAAAAAAATGGAAAATAGATTTCATATAAAATTATATGCTTCTCACTATTTGGCTATACTAAAAAATAAATAATAATATCACATTTAAAAATAATATTTAAACAAAAAAATAAAATTAGAATATGAAAAATTTTTGTGATTAGTTATATGCATCTTATATTTTATATGCAAATGAATTAATTTAAATAATGATATTGTAAGAAAAATGAGACATCATAATATTTTTAAAATCTCATGCTAAAGCTTATAAAGTAAATTAAAATCTAATTGTGAAAATAAAATAAAAAATTCTGATCATATATTATTTTTTGGTGTAACAAATATGTTTTTATGATAAATCAGATGAATTTATGAATGTAATATTTATGGATTTAACAATTACTTTTTGTTGAAAGTTGATGAAATAGATATTTAATTATTAATTGTAAAGTAAACATTTTAAATGATAGTCAATATTAAACTAGTATTAAGAAACTATATTTAAGTTGTTTTGGATAAACTCAGTTGTAATTAATTACTTATGATTTAATAAATATTTAATTATTTTTGGGACCATCAATAAATTGTTTTCATATTTGTCAATATATTACAACTTAGTTAGAAAAATAGAAATAAAATTATCAAACTAAAACTATTTCACTTTTCTTTTGTAATAAATTTATTGAATCCAAAAATTTTTCTTTTTACTTGTTTTTACTAATAATAATATTAGAGACATGTGATAGAATTTTTTATGGAAAAATATTTAATTAAAAAGGAAAAAAATATTGATATTATATACTTAATAATGATTGTATTATTAATCTAACAATATGATATACTTAATAATGATTATATTATTAATATAATAATATTATATACTTAATAATGATTATATTGTTAATCTAATAATATTATATATTAATAATGATTAAATTAATGAATTATTTGAAGTTGAAGTATTAATTAAAAAGGAAAAAATATTTCTCCTAGATGAATTATTTTAAATTATAAAAATCATTTTAAATGAATAGTTTTATGACCCATGCAAAATCAAAAGTAATATTGACATAAGTAACTCAAAAAATTATAAAGATAAAATGTCATAAGTATATTTAAATAAAATATGATTTTAACTTTGAAATAAACAATATAAAACTCATTTATATCATAATTAATTAATAAAAAATTAAGGTAAATTAAATTTTGTTTTTAAAAATTAAATATGATTAATGTAAATTATTATAATCTCTAAATAAGTTGGGAAATTAATTATTTATATTTTAAAAAAATTTAGAATAAAAAATATTAATGTTGATGAAATTAACACTAAAAAAAAACTTTTATTTCTTTATAAATGTAGTTTGTTTATAATTTTTTTATTTCAGTTAATTTCAAATAGATATAGTAATGAGTTTGTTTATAATTTTTTTTTATTTCAGTTAGTTTCAAATAGATATAGTAATGAGAATCTAAAAAATAGACTTTGCAAGATTTTTTTTTATATTTTGTAATGATTGTTTTTTTCAAATTAGATACTTTAAAATGAAAAATTAGTTTTCTTGATTATTATTGGATGGACACATTATTCAGAATCATTTGGGTATTGATGACAATGGTGGTCTATCAAAATCTTTGACAATTTATTAAAGATTTACATTTAGTGATTTAGTGGAATGCATAAGAATTGCAATGAAATTGCATGATAATGAAATTGTGTCAAAAATCACATATCGACATCATTTCATGAGTAAAACTAATAGTTGAAAATTTAAGGCTTTCGAGGTATGAAATGATGATGGTGTTAATATTATATTTAATGATCTCGAGTTAATCATGTATTGAGCTATATGTGGATATTGTTCTACGTGACGATGTAGACAATAGTCATGATATGGAGATGAGTGATGGTGAGAATGAAGAGCAAAATAATGTTGATGTGAATGATGATGAAATCGATGTTGAAGAGGGTCAAAATAATGATGATGTTGATGCAATATATGGTAAAAATATTGATGATGGTGACAATTATAATACTTGTTGCGATAATGGGGATGATGTGCAAATAGATATTGATGAGTATGAGGGAGGTGATGATGAAAAATGGGATGATGGCTTTGAAAATGATGGTAAAGAGGATGAGTTAGATCATGAGACTCATGAGGGTTTCGCATGTATCATTGTGAAGATCTTTCAAATCCGCTTCAACCTTCAATCAGTTCACCTAGCCATTATTCACAACTTAATATTTATGATGCTTATGTTGATCTATTTACATATCAAATACCATCTAGATTATGGGAGCCATCAAAAGAGTTTAGCAAAGAGATGTTGTTTCCTACAAAGCAAGCAGTTCAATTTGCTGTGAAAGAATATTCTTTACACAAACATCATCAGTGTTGTTTTTGAGAGTCCAAACATCAATTAGTGTTGTTCTTTAGAGTCTAAACAATTATTTATTTAATATTTTATTAATAAAAGTGATTGAACATGCATGACGTGAATATAAACTTTAGAAACTATAAAGTTTATTTAATATTTCGTAGAATAAAAGTAAGTATGTATGTCTGTTGTTACTATTCATCTAATAAATTTAATTTTTTCAGATAGAGTATTTTTTTTTACATGCATGATGTGACTTTTCATATGCTAATTTATCTTATAGGTGCCTTTACGGATAAATGATAATTATCAAGGTCAAGATTTTATGCAACTTAGACCTATTGATACTTCTATATTAACGTTACAAAATAAATATCGATCACAAGCTATTTAGTTCAATTAGATCAATCAAGTACTCAATTAATATACATGTAATAATATAACTTCATTTGCTTTATATAAAAATAAATATTGTAATTGACGTCGATCGTAAGCCATTTAGTTCAATCAGGTACTCAATTAATATACATGCAGTAATATAACTTCTTTTGTTTTATATAAAAATAAATATTGTAATTGATGTATTATTAGTGTCTACCTTAATGTATATTGTTATAATGCATATTTAAGATCATGCGCTCAAATGTTGTCGGACGAACACTATTTTGCATAATTTACATTTGGATCATTGACTGGAGCCATATATTCGATAGACAAGATTTTATGGTATTACATGACTTGGGTTCTTTTAGTTGGATTGACATCTTCTTTTTGCATTAGTAGAAAAATGATGTCCAGAGACTCATACTTTTCACCTACTAGAAGGGTAATGAACCATCACCTTGCAAGATGTCACAGTCATAACTGGTTTACTTATTGATGGTAAGGCTATATCGGGCATTGTCGGTAGAGATTGGAGTGATGTTTGTCAGACTTTTTTAGGCATTCACCCACTTGCTTCAACCATCAGGGCCTTTATGTTGATCAATTTTCTGGCATACATGAGAATGCAGATGAGCCAACATTGCAATGTCACGCACTAGCTCTTATTATGTGTCTCATTGATAGTATTGTTTTTCCATATAAATCAACAAACCGTGTTAGTTGCATGTTCCTTCCACTATTACAGGACCTTCACCATGTATGATAATATAGTTGGAGTAATGCATGTTTAGCATGGTTATACAGTGAGCTTTGTCATGCGACTGATCCACAAGTCCACCAACTGAGTGGACCACCATTTTTGTTGTAAATATGGACGTGAAATCGATTATCGTGTCTTTCTCCTACCTTGTTGCATGGTTTGACACAAATTGATGGTGCACCATTCGGACAACAGTTAGTGATAAAAATTATTAAATTTTTATTATGCGAATGACATTGTTTTAACATTTTTTATTTGATACAGGTGAAATACAACGCGTGTTGTGACTAATGTCGCAACACATATACTAAAAGACATTCAGTTTGTGTTTGTGAACAAATTAATTTTAATAATTATATAAATTTATGATACAAAATGTAAAAAACAGAATTTAAGTTACAAAATTACATACATGTATATTACGTTGATGCATATAAAATTATTCATGCATGAACTAATTTTCAAATATAAAAATGTGTCCGACACTTATAGTGGCAGACATAAATTTGGTTTCATAATTCTATTGAGCATTACTTTCAATAATATTATATTGATGTACTAAATTTTTTTTAAAAAAAATTAGTTTGCGGCTTATAATAGTAGACAAAACAATTGAAAAATAAAAAAATTATAAATGGATTTATATCCTTTCTTCTTTCTTTATTTTATACTTTATTTTAAAATATTTTAATACTTTATTTTTAATATTGTATTATTATATAATAATTTGGTATATAATAATCATAATAACAATAATAATATTATTATTATATTTATCTTATTTATCTTTATAATATAATAATATAAAACATATTCAAATTATTATTACAATATAATATTTAAATATCTTAACATCATAATCTTAATATTATAAAATATTAATATTTTAAAAATATTATAAAAAATCAAAATATTTTATTTCGTCTGCCAATTTAATTGGTGGACGAACAAGCACAACAACATTCACCATTTTAACTGACGTATGAATATTAACCATCACTTTCAATAATATTTCATTGATATACTAAATTTTTTTAAAAACATTTGTTCGCCACTTATAAGAGTAGACGGAACAATTCAAACATAAAAAATATTATCTCGTTCGCCAATTAAATTGCAGGTCTGAATAATAAAACTTTCACTCGTCTGCCAATTTAACTAGCAGATTACATGCATAGACGTTATGTTTGTGCATATAAAATTATTCTTACAAAATTAATTTTCAAACAAAAAACGTGTCTGACACTTATATTGGTGAACATAAAATTGGTTTTATAATTCTATTCACTATTATTTTCAATAATATTTTATTGATGTACTAAACGTTTTTTGAAAAATATTTGTTTGTCTCTTATAATAGCAGGCATAACAATTAAAAAATAAAAAAATTTAGATGAATTTATATCTTTTCTTCTTTTTTATTTTATACTTTATTTTTGGAATATTTTATAAAATTTTATTATTATATAATTTTTTAGAATATTATAATAATATAAATAATATGTATTATACTTTGTCTTTATAATATAATAATATAAAATATAATAAAATAAATATTATAATTAAATTATATTAAATATTATAGTATAATATTTTAATATTATAAAAAAATTTTATCTCGGTTGAGCAGAGATACATATCTGCTCAAACATAGATGAATCTCATCTCTGCCACATCGTTGCTTGGCAACAAAGACATCTCTACTGCCAAACAGAGATTCTACTGCAAGCAGTCATACATAGATTCCCACGTTTGGCGTGGGAATCTGTTACATTCGTCCGTCAGCATAACTGGCGGACGAATAATAAAAAATTTAAAAAAAATTAAAATAACGACTGTTTGTATACAATAACGTCTGTCAGTTTAACTCATTTACAAATTAGCCCACCAGCCCCTCCCTAACTACAATCTTATTTAGCCTTTCAATCTCTTTAAAACCAATAAAGTTTTCCGTTGTCATGTGATTCCTATACACAACTCCTAGATCAGTTGCATTAGTCTTCTTGGGTTGCGGTGGTGTATATTGTTTATCATTGGCAAGCAAGTTTCTACATACCCTATGTTTTCCTTCCCGTAATGGCTTATCACTCACCGTAGCTTGTTTGAAAGGGGTTGCCATCAGTCATGCCTCATATGGTAACTCCTGGTCCTCTATCTCTTCTCACTCCTCATAACGTTCACAATCCTTTTTAGTGTGAACCAAATGGCCATAAATAAAGCAAAAAGATTTCAACCTCTCATATTTCAAATATACCCATATCTTTGTATTTTGCTGCTTCAACATCAAATTCGTACCTCACTTCAAATTTTATTCAAATCAATCTCAATCCACAGTTGAACAAATCGACTCAAACCTTGTAATGTTGATTCAATCACAATCAACACACTACTAATCTTTCTTCCAACAGACATAATAGTCTCCTTAGTCCTAGCCAGTAGTGGCAAACCATACACCTTCACCAAAACCCTAGCCAAATCTAAGGCTATTTGAGATGGTTGAACACCACTATCAATCTCTTTCAACACAAGAATCCTTCTAATGCTTGAATTGGAAGCAAAAGAGATTGGGGCTAATTTCCGTCTTCTCCAAGCCATGAACTGTGTTCCATACCTTTCTCATAGTTTCAAGACGGCCATATGCATTAAAATTCTTCACAGTCCATACTCTGCCTACCAAGCATAATGAAATTATTTTGCTCCACATCATTTAGCCCACCCTCCACTTCAACCGGTTCCTCCTCATCTTCCTCCAAAAACCTCCGTCTAGTAAAAGAACTCATCAAGTGTATAAAAAATCCTATACGCTGAAGAGATACAAAATCCAAAATAAACAATAGTAATGGCAACACCCTACATAAGCAAAAGAAGGAAACCAAAACCCCTAACAAATAACGGACCCAACCTAGAAACTAATCTAGACAAACACGATGAGAAAGTGATATTAAATTGAATTTTATCTTAGAATTTCTAAAGAAAAGTATCAAAATTTAGAATTAATTGCATTGTTATTGTTAATTTTAAAAAAAATTGGGACTTTATTAAACAAATAAAAATATTTAAAAGAATAGTGGATCTATAAATATTTGATAACATGATGTGGACAAAGAGTAATTACATGGTAATAAAAATTAAAACATAATTTTTATTAAAAAATCAAATTATCAAAATCTACAAATGTATTCATTGGTAGTTAAACTATTGAGTACGAAATAATAAAAATATTTTGATTAAATTAAATTAAATTAATAAATATATCATAGTAGTAGTAACAATAAAAATAATAACAACAATAACTTACCAAATAAATTTAATTTATTGCTCCATTATAAAATTTAAACATTAAATACCACTAAGATTAGTTTTATACAACTTAAACATATAAATTTGTACTTTTTTTTTCTTTTATTAGTATTTTCCAAATAATTAATTATTTTATGTTATACTAAAATTTTTTATATTAATTCATTTTAATATTTTTTACATTCAATGATATTTAAATTCAAAATATTAGATTTTATTCTTTAAGGGATGATTATCAAAAAAATTTTTAAGATTATAAATTTTAGATTTTAAAAATTTAAAGTTTTATGCTTATTTTACATTTTGTTAAAATTATTATTATTGCAATCAAAATAATCGTGACACAATCTAAATAATATTATGAGTCGACTTGTAAAAAATATTCTTATGTTACATTCTTTTTCTAGTTAATAATTCTCAATATATTTCAACATCTATTAAAGTAAAAAAATGATTAATTACTATAAACTCTCTGACGTTTATTATATCAACTAAGTTATCATTCACATTTCAAAATTATACTCTAAACTCCTTCATAATTGCTCTGTTACGCTAAATAGTCATTTTGTCGTTAAAAATAATTTTTCCATTAAAATTCATATGAAATGACAAGTATGTCCTTTGTATAATAACCATCATATTTGAACTCTATCCTTTACTGTATTATTTCTATTTTCTACCATACAAAAAGATAACTAGCCTAATGACACATATGTCGCAAGCAACACCAATTACGTAATCCATAATCTTTACTGTTCTAGAATTCTAATGTTCAACATCCTCGTAATTGGCACAATGGTATAATCCCACAGCAACCATAGTTATTGATAAGTCAAATACTTTAAGATTTCCTAATTTCCTAAGAGTTGAAGAAATTATCATTGTACAATAAATTTGAAGACAATATCAAAAATTGAAGCTTTTTACAATTTCCTAAACTAGAAGGAATTAAACACCAAAGGCGAATTTCCATCAATAAAAAGATGTTCAAGACTTGCACAATTCTCATCCAAAACATTAGAAGTGGACCCACTCAACAAATTAAAGAAAAACATAAAAAATTGGAAACCCAAAAAATGACGAAAAATTGCAAGAATTGTAAGCCTAGAAAATGATGAAAAAATGCAAGAATTTGGACAAGAATTAGTATAGTCCTATGAAAACCATCCCGACGCTATTTAGATTTCTTCTTTTCCTATTCTTTAAAGGCTATGAGTCGATTTAGCATGGATTGAGCTTTCTCCTCATTACAAACCATGTTTGCTTCTCGGTTTGCTATAATAGAAAATTCTTAGAGATCATAAATGTGTAATCTCAATTCTCAGGTGTCCCTTGGCGGTGTAGCGATTATCAAGTTTAATTTTCAATATTATAGTAGAGCTCGCCATTTGTGAAGGAGGTAGTGGTGGTGAAAAGATGAGATTATCAACTCTGAAACATAAATCTTTGTTTTTCCTCCTCTACTCAAAACGACCACATTGGCCCTCACAAAATCATCAAATCTCTTAAAAAAAACCTTCTATTTTTGTCAAAATAGATCAAGAAATTGACAACTTTAAGTAGGGACTCCACTCTTAATGCTTTAATGTCATCAATCCAAGCCGTGACTTGGTGATCAAAGATGATAAATGGGTAGAAGAAGAAGAGGCAGATGGGGCAGACTAAAGGTTGATGAAGCGATGAAGAGTGAGGTTAGCTTGGTGGAAAGAACTTGCTTGGTGGTGGGACAATTGTAGTGGCCATTGTCGATACTAAGATTATTGGCACATATGGATCCCATTGGTCTTAAGCTATTGGCATTTTGCAATTAGAATGATATTTAGGGATTTTTAAATTTCGATAGACGAAAGAGACATTTCAATGGATTTTTCAACTAGAAAAGAGTTGCACAATGTGCTTAAAAGGGAAAACAATGATCTCAATGTTAGATTTCAAATTTCAGATATAGTTGATGTCGATTCGATTTGCTAATCTCATTTCTATGTTGTTATCAATGAGTTCTGGTGCATCAATTGGATTCTTGATTCTTGTTTGAATTGATTTTCAATTCATTTTGCTTGCTTTGTGAATTAATTGCTGGTGGTGGAGGAGGAGGTGGTGATGGTAAAGAGGTGATTTATGGGTTGTTTCTTGTTTCAAGATCTAATAAATTTGTTTTCTTTGTTTTGTTTGAGGAGTGATGATGATAAAGCAAAGCTATTTGCAGTATTATATAACATATTTACTCTATTTTTTTTTTTTTTACTTTTATATGATTGATTAACGGTAAAAGTGTTTTTAATAGTTGAAGGACTTATTAGTATAACGGGGCAAACGTAAGAAATATACTAAATGTCAAGAGTTTATAGTAATTAACCCTAAGAAAAACTCTCTTAAACTCAATTTAATACCGGTAGAAAACTGCAAAGAAAAAATATTTTGAAAGATAAAGGTCATTTATGTTTGAAATATTTTCACTATTCAAGAATGATTTCATTCTTGACAAAAAATTTATCAGTTTCATATTTTTAATTAAAATGATATTAAAATAAGCAAAAACTAAAGTATATGTTTTTGATGAGAACATAAGAACGAAAAATTCTAAAACCCACCAAAATTCATTATTTATTTATAATTAAATTAACAAAATTAGAATTTGTCACTGCATAACTTTCACATCTGTATTCTAACTAAAAAAACAAAATCACTTATATCTTAATCATAAATATTCAGGTTATGCAATCATATGAGCTAGAAAGTCAATATTTTGATAAATAAAAAAAAATAAGAAGATGCAAATATTTTATTTAGAATGAGATTACATAAAAATAATATTAAATATTTTAAATTTGAAGAAACATTGCCATTAAAAATATTTTATATAAAAAATAAATTGAATTAAGTTAAACATAAAAAATATTTTATTTAATTAGATAATATATAAAATTCAAGACCGAAGTAGAAATTATATCATTTCTAAAATTGAAATTGCTGTATCAGCAATAAACCACTATAGAAACATATTTGTTAATTGAAATTATCGATTGTTAAAAATAATTTTTAGCAAATTAAGATATTAAAAAAGTTAAATGCATTAAATTTAAATAATAAGAGTCAAATATAATAAAGTCTTCATAGGATAAACATTAATTATTATCCAATAATTAATTATAACAACAAATAACTAAGATAAAAAAATATAACAGTTATAATTCATAATAATAATAATACCCTAAAATGACCCCTTAGTTATAACTTTGTAATGGTTTAGTCATTCCTAGAATTGATACCTGTTAGTGTCCACAATGATAAACTGTTGGCTGCTTATGTGAACAACACTAGCATTAGAAGAATAGCTAAGCCACCACTTTTTAACATTATCCCAATCCAACAGTCCCACTTATATTTGCCAAAATTTGGGACCTGAAAAGGGTCAATCTGCCTTTAAAAGAAGCCATAAAGGGTACGCTGGAATTCTGGTTGCTCTTCCTTTTACGTACAGTCATGATGATACTCTCCACAGTCCTTGAGTTGAGCTTATTTAACCATTATCAAATTTTCCACACGCACACGGTACCAACACCAACGTGGTCCACTGCTTCATTTGCCTTTAAGAAAAAGTATAGTAAATGTATTAAAATATAGCTAATACATTTGATATTTGAATATCTATCTCATGTATTAAAATCATCTTTAAAATTAGAATTTTCAAAATTGAATTCAATCAGTAATTAAATTAGAAAAAAATGATGGTTCGTATTCTGCTAATTCTTTTATAATCAAAATATTCTGTTAACGGTTAGTTATATAATGGTTGATAACTTTTTGTCCCTTAATTTAAATTCAAATCAGTTACTTATTCATGGGTATTGCGTGGAATAATTATGGGTTCGTGTTCTGCATAAAAAAATTCAGAGTTTGTTTGGAATAATAGGTAATTGTTACCTAATAACCGATAGTTGATACGGATTTACTATTAAATGTTTGATAAATAATATTAATATTTTTCACATGTGCTTCTAAAATATAATTTTAAAATTTAAAATGCTACAATAGTTAATTTATATTTATGAAATCTTAATAATTCTTCCTTGTTAATGTTAATCAGTATATGTTATATTTTTAATAATTAAAACATCAATATATAATTTTTTTTAATAAAACTTACATATAATAATTTAATATATAAATAATTAAAATATTATAATTCATAGTTGGTAGTTGAATAATAAAACTTTAAAAATAATAATATAATAAGGATAATTTTAACTTTTTTTTGTTAAAACAGCGGAAGTTCAAAAAAAAAAACTCTAAATAGGAGCTGATAAAAGTTACAACTAATTATAGTTGTATCTACTATCAACTATATAAGGTTTATCAAACAATCTTTCTTAGTTGTTTAGTGAAAAACCTTTAATTATTGCATATATTAACTATACTAAACGCCCTTTTAATCCCATATTATTTGGAATTTTTTCTGAATATTTGCGGTTATAAGTAAAGAAAAGTCAAATTTATCATTATTTTATTATTATTCTTAAAGTTATATCATTCAATTATCAAATATGAATTATAATATTTTAATTATTTATATAAAAATAATTTATTTTAGATTATTATATATAATTTTTATAAAAAATTATATGTAGAATATTTTAATTACTAAAAATATATTGACATATATTGGTTAATATTAACAAAAAAATAATTAGGATTTTATAAATGCAAATTAATAATTACAACATTCTAAATTTTGAAATTATACTTTAAGAGCATATGTAAAAAATACATTATTTTATTATATTTTTATTTTAATTAATTTAATTTAATATTAAAATATTAGCAATATATTCTTTCTAATCATTTTATAAATTAACAATTATTACTAGACATAGTTTACTAAACACTTAATATCAAACTGCTATCAATTATCTATTATATCCATCAACTATTCTACACATGTCCTAAAAACTGATAAAAACTGCAGTTGATTGAAATTATTTTTATTATTAACTGTTGTTTTATATAGTTCACTAAACAGAAATTTGTTAGTTATTCAATAAAAAAATTCTTATCTACTAAATTTATCAACTGTACCAAACACCTCTAATTCTTGGATTGGTCTGGTGCTTCTTGAATTTACTATAATTTATTTAACTAGAATATATGGAAGTTTTTTTTGAAACCAGAAAATATGGAAGTTCAATCTATGTTAGGTATACTTTTCCTTGAAAAATGCAAAGATTCGAATTACCCATTAAAGAGTAATATTAAAAGATTAAAATTATCACAAGATTTTGATGTAAAAATTCATTGTTTTGCAGCTTGCTTATGTTGTGGAATGTGAACAAATGCACTGGAATGGTTGGTGTGATCAACTGTCAAGGTGGTGGTTGGTAAGCAAAATTAAGAAGTAGTCCCACATTCATGATCCTTCTCTTGGTATGCTCACGGGCTTAGTTCGTGCCACTAATGTTGACTTCATTTCTCTGAGGCCGATTGAAAAGGGTGAAAATTTCAAAAACCAAATCATTATATAAAAAATTAATTTTCATTTAATTATAGTAAAATTATTTTCATTCCTATGAGATTACAAAATAATCCAATTAGAAGTTAATTAACCAAAATAATATACTTCTGATTCATATAACTCGATGGTAATACTTCTTTTTTTTTTTTTTTTTTTTGGAGATCAAATAACGTTATTGTAATACTCAAAAGACAAGTGTTGCACCAAAATTTTGAATTAATTTTAAAATTGCATAATGGGCTATCAATAACTTTTTATGTGGTAGTTTGTTATTGTGTAGGTTCACTCATAGCCTAAAAACAGAAAACGACACATCAAATAAAAGCTCAAAGGACGGAATTGAGTTTGTGGCTCTCATCCTCGCCACCACTACACAAGACGGTGTGTCACATCCGCAGCCACCCGACCATCACAAATTAAGCCCTTTTTTCATTTGATAATTGCTATGCATCATTACATGGATAATTTTAATAATACCCCATTTGCTTCACTTTTATCCCAATAACATTTACTATATATGATTGTTTGAAAATTAAAGTTATCTCTAAATATATTATTTAGTTTTTGTTTGACTTGATTTTCCATTTTTATTGTCAAATTTTAAAAATTAAAAGTTGTGTGTGTGTGTGTGTGTGTGTGTATTACTATTTTAAATTAAAAATAAAAATCATAAAAAAAGTTTTGTCAATTCCTTTTTCTTAATTTTTTTTTTGAAGTTTTGAAGAGAAATTAACAAGAGCTAAAAATGAAAATGAAACCTAACAATGAAGGAGAAAAGGAATTGCATTACAATTTGACTTTGATCTCAATTTGTTAGTTTAGAAAATAATTTACTTTTTATTTAGTTATAATGCTTAAAAACAAATTACAATTTCTTATCATTAGACTCCAAATTTTACTAATGTATCCAAAAAAATTTATTGATCACATCCAATATAAGACCAACAATAAAGATTAATAATTATTTATTAATTCATTATGCATTTTCATATGCATAAGTGAAACTTATGAAAAAAAGGGCATGTAGCTTAGATTCACATTCTTGGACGGAAGTAAGATATATAGCTAGGAAAATGGCAAGAAAAATCTAGCTGACAAACTCTTGATTTTGGGCTAACTTAATCTGGCGGAAGCATGCTTATCACCTACTCCTTTTTATCTTCTTCTACTTATTTTTATAATTAGTAAATTAATTCTAATTTCTTTTCATGAACATGCATGTGTCGAGGAATGTCAGTTTCTCATCAAGATGCCATCTTTCTGCACTTGTTATATATTATTATAAATACTCAAGAAAATGACCTCATTTAGGAAGGTGCTTTCATGTAGAAATAGAATTATTATGAGTTAGTGCTTTGGTGACTCAGAACAAGGGGCACTAAACCAAGTTGGCTTTAATTAATTAAGTGTTAAACCAATATATTAGTTGCACTAATCTTAATTAGTAATATTCAATTTGATATTCATGGTCGTTTCCATTGACTATTACTGCATTAATTCCATTGTTTTATTTCATTCAAACAAGAGTCTCTTCTACCGAATCCCATGTTTCTACTGTCATCTCGTGTTGCTCAAGAATTCATGGATGAAGACACCACACAAGACAACAAGGGAACACCTTGATTCCAACTAAACCCGTTGCTTCTATAGCTATATGGTCTGCCTTAGCTTTGAAACACCTTTCTTAGCACCACAAGTTGATATTTCTTTTCTCATTAGGAGAACCCTAATTTTCTTTATCACGACAAAAAATTTATGGTCATATGGGATTTGAGCAAACGTTTAATTTGTCTTCCAATATCTTTCAAGATTATCTCCTTATTAGTTAATTATTACAATAATTTTTTATTTTTAAAAAATTTTTTGATACGTAAAAAGAAATAACATCATGATTCATGATATATATAATCTGTTACCAACCAAACCAAAATCCCTCGTAAATAATTCATGATATATTAGAAGTGGATGTTGATTAAGATTTGAATTTTATAAACATAAAATTACTTTTCTACTCTGTAATTATTGACTAATTCTGGTTTTACCCATCTCTTTATTTATTTTCTTTCAAATAAAATCTCCTGCAATTAAACTTTTCATTAGTAAAATAATTACATTAATCATGATATATCAAACACATTGCAGCATTTAGGCAGTAGTGAAATTGCATATAACTTAATTATTATGTCCAAAAAGGAGAATGATGGTTCCTCGTAAAACCCAGACCAATTGACCCAAACCAACATAATTAAGTTCTCCTCAATTAAAGAAGGCAAGCACAGCAACCACTACTTTCAAAGCCTCCTCCATTAACAAACAATATATACTAATTAATTAACAGGATATAGTAATAATAATAGTATAAACATACATGTTAAGAGGACAAAACCCAATTATCCTAAATTAATGCTTTTTATTTTAAACAAATGTAAAGTTTTAACCTTATAATTGATGAAAATAATCTTTATTAGTGGCATAATTATTTTATTTCTAGGGTATGGCATGCAAGAAACCCACGGTTTGTCTCAAATAAATTAATGTCAGCAATGGTGGCACATATTAAGACCGGAACCTACGTAAGTGGTCGTGTCAGCCACTGAGCTAGACATCCACCGGAGACAAAGGTCGATGGGAGTCTCTCTTTTTTTTCTTTTTTTAAAATTATGTTAAAAGATTTAATATAAAAAAGTACAATATAAATAATAAGATGGTGTTGATTTAGTGACAAATTAACCGAGTCTTAAGAGTTTTTCTTGATAATAGTTTAGAGATTATATATTATTATTTTTAATTTAATTAAGACTTTTACACCAAAAAAGGAAAAAAAGAAAAAAAAAACTCCTCCAATGCTTAAGATCAATGATACAGGTATTTCTTTACTTCTTTTTTTTTCCCCTTTACGTGCTGACGACAAGGTTTTTCAGTATAAAACAAAGGGCAAAGCCTTCCATTTATTACGTACGTTCTGATGATAATATCACCAACCTACAAGAAGCTTGTCCAAGAAAGCACCACATTTGTTATTAAACATTCTTCGTTCTCTACCATCATGTCCAAGATTCATCCAGCGGAGCAGAAGAAGTGCGGCCAAGATCTGTTGTTGAAAGAGGAGGTTGATGATAGACAATCATGCCGTGGTCCATGTGTGTTAACTGTGTGGAAGAGATCTAGCATGAGCTTCCAGGGCACAGATGGATTCACAGTCTTTGATAAACTTGGAAGATTGGCTTTTCGAGTTGATAATTATTCCAGGAAGAATCGTCATGTGGGTAGTGGTCTTGTCCTCATGGATGGAGTTGGCAATGCTTTGCTCACTTTGAAACCTCAGGTACCTATAAAATGTATCATTAGTTTCTTTATTTCATCCATTAATTAGATTGGTTAAATAAAATCAAGGGCTTTGTGCCATTAGATTATCTCATAATGCAAGCAAACGATCGAATGTTTTTCTCATAATGTAGAAAGTATGTCAAGATTTAAACCTCTAACCTCTTAAATGTCTGACGTGCTTATAGTAACATAAACATGAATCTTAATGAATGAATTTTGGGTTTATGATTTTGACAATAACAATATGCACTTTTTTGTATTTGAACAGTTGCTGAGCATGCTATGCCAGTGGAATGCATACAAAGGAGAAAATGGTTGTCGAAAGAATCCCAAGATCAAAGTATTCTCCATGAGGACCACATCTGTGTTTTTCCCTACCGGCAAAGACATAGCAGAGATCTTCATGGGAGAGCAACCAAGACAAGGTCAGACGCCAGATTTCAGGATAGAGGGATCATTCAGGGCTCGAGATTGCAAGATAAAGAATTCAACAGGAGAGGTGGTAGCAAATATGTCAAGGAAAAGAGTGAACACCGCAATCATGCTCAGCGATGATGTGTTTAGCCTGGGAGTACAACCAGGCTTTGATGCCCAGCTAATTATGGCTTTTGTGATTATATTAGATCGCATTAGCAATAAGCCTTTTGCCCCTGTTTTGTGTTCTTAGATTGCCTCATTTGTATAAACTACACGAGGAAAGTACATGGACGATCTCTTTCACACATAAATCTATACTTGATTTTCAGTCTCAAATATTGTGACTTTTTGCATATATTCCTATTCAGTCTTGTAGAAAAGACTCAACTACAGTAAATATAAACATGTTTTAACTTACTCTGGCGTATTACCTTTTATGAGAGAATTCAACTTGAAAGTAAAGTAACATGGTAAGTAACACCATCATAGGCACATGTGCAAGTAATTGAAACAATAAAACTGAAATGATGCATTTGCATCAGTTGTCTGCAAATTAACTAATTACAATAGTATGGTTAGCCAAATAGATGGTCCTCTAGTTGGGTTCCATTTGATTGGGCTTGAACCAATATTTAACTAATCCAAACACAGCACTAATAAAATAAACCCCCCAGCACAGTGCCTTAGTGGTTAAACTATTTGAATTGTCAAGCGTGGTGGTAAAACTGAGAAGCCAGAGTGCCTATGAAATAACAAATTCACACTCGGCACCATGCTTTGCAAACAACTTTGTAGAGCATTGATATGACAACTCAGAAATTAGCGTCTTTGAATCTTAGTATTAATTCTCATTATTGATAATGCAGAAATAACTTAGTATCCCTGGAGATAATACACATGTATGCATGCACGCTAAACTGCTCATGCATGCTGTTGCTAGTAATGCCTACATAGCTTCCTAATAAAGCCTCATTCCAATTCCTCAATTTTCCTATCAATTGCTCGGATCCAATTCCAAGAGCATTGTTGAGAACAAATAAATAGAAATACAAATATAATTGCCTAACGAGACTAGCTCCGCAATTGCATGTGGCCTCAACAATCAGATCGCAAGTACAAACCACAACCTCATTGGATCACGCTAATGTTAGTACAAGTTATTATGGAGGCCACCAACTATTCGTCTACGTGAAAAATCAGCTCAGTCACCTGATACATAAGTCTTATCTTCATAATACCTCTTCTCGCTTTCTGCCTTCTTCTCATTACGTTTCTGTGCACAGAAGATAATGCTTTGATTAAGAAGAAAAACAGCATGCATTTTAGCAACCTAGCACCAATTACTGATCTAATTCCCATAGTAGCTCCAAACTAATTGATCAACAGATAAGATTAAACGTGGGCTTAAACTTCAACCCACTACACAGCCTGTAAAGATGGGTACTTCAACTTATTAGTTATTCCAATACTTCATCCATTTTATATTTGGCATAGGTCATATAAGTGTTTTTTCTTTTGCTTCATTAGAAATATTTCAAGGGGATGAGAACTGCCCAAAGTTTTAAAACTCTGACCTCCTGCACTACAAGGCAAGCTCTCAACCATATTCATTCACTCAGTATTTCTAGATGCTATAGAATCAGGAGATATACCTGGTATGCTTCATGATTTGCTACAATCCTCCTAATTATCGTGGTAGTTGTAATATCCCGAGGGCTTTCCAAGACTCTGAAGATACCCATGCTCATTGGAACAGCATAGGGATTGCATTCTTCCTGTAACACCAAATGATATATCAGAAAAAGATGTGTGCTGCAACTCAATAATTAGTTGATAATGTAGTATTTATCATAAGTTAGACAAGTATTTGCAATTTACCGTATCATAGTTGAGGTTCTCGGCTACAGTTCCATGTACTACTAAAGAGATGTTAAAGGTTGTTATCTGCAGCCACCAATAATTTTAAGTTGGAAAAAAAAAAAACCCTTTGAAAATCTATTAAATGCAGCACGCAAAACAAAAGAAATAATAGACTAGAAATCCAGAACCATCAGATACAATAATCAGGAAAAAGAAACAACAGAAGACAATTGTAGTGTTCCCCATTACTCAGTAAACTAAACCAGGTAAAAAATTTTGCTTCCACACGATTCATATAGAAATCATCCCCAAACAATCTGAGCACTTTTTAAGAGTGTTTAGCCATCTGTCCACACAAGGACGAGACCAGAACACAAAGAACTATATGAAGTGCAATTACGCTTTAAAAATCACATAGCAAATTATTAAATAGCTAAGGTAGGCAGGTATTTCCAGGGTGTGGGAGGTGATTGCCAGTCAAATCACATGGTCTCCATCCCTCTTATTCCATACTTTCAATTCAATTATATTTCCCAGTATTCCCCAACACTCATTCCACATAAAAGAGAAATCCATTAAAGCGACCACCTTTCTCATGAAACCCATATATCAAAATGCATAGGTCTACTTGCCATTATTGACTTGTTGCAGATGATGAATAAAACACCCTCATGAAAGTTTTGATTAACATCAATTTTTTACTTTTCAGGTGCATTTGCAATGCTTTGGCTACAAACCCGCCCCCCCCCCCCCCAAAAAAAAAAAAAAACCAAACAGTTCCAACCTGCTTCTTGCAAACGCATGTACTAGGCACCTCTTTGTTTAAAAAAAATGTTAAAAGCAATACCGAACAGAACATAAACTTCCATGCATCTAGCTCCCTAAAAATACGATGAACCAGTTAGTTTTAGCAGTTAAAGTCTACAATGAGATCAATTTCTAGGTGTAGGTGGAGGAGGGAATGACACTGCAGAAGAAACTGGGGCAATAATAATTAAATCGAACACTAACCATATCTTTAGAAACTTCCCATGGAGCACCAATTATCACCTCATCCACATATCGACAAGCCAAAACACTTAAACTTCTTTCGTGAAGATTCATAATAGGGCGATGTGCTCCTCTTTTAGCACTGCAAAACAAGTTTCAGAAAAAGATACTTAGATATTACTCGATTAACTGTGGCTTAAGGTAGAACATTTGAGGTTTCCTATCATGTAAGTTTTGACAATCATTTAAAAATGAATAAATACAATTCATCATTTCTTTCACATGAAAAACAAATAGAGACTGCACTTAATGTAATGGCCATCTAATCTTTATATGCTATTGAAGCGTGAGGCCATCCAAAGATCTTTCCGTTGCAGAGACAGTCTGTACACCTATGATTTAAGGAATCATAAGATTTTGAGAAGAGAATATTTTTACTATGGATATTGTGACACGGACACAATATAATATGGACACAGGACATGCAAACTTTTTCAAAAATTAGCACATAATCATCGTGTTCAGTATTGTATCAGAGAAGTGTCTGACACGACACGACACGAACAAGTGTCTAAAATTGAAGTGTCCATGCTTCATAGCTTAAAACTTAAGTCTCGATCTCCAAAAGGTTCAATAAAGTTATACAAGAACACAGGAAGAAATCAAGAGTCCAATCACATGTGTTGGTTACAACAGGAATTTTCCAAGAAAAGAGTCAGCTTGCTAAAAAGAAACCAGAAATAATTTTATTGGCATTGCCCTCAAATGCAACACAATTCCAACACCACATGATAAACACACACATGCAAAAGAATTATAAAAATAATAGTTACAAAGTTGAAGCATGTTGCACTGACAGAGACTGACATGCAAAATAACAAAATGAGAAACTTGCTCCATTACCCAAGATGAGTATAGAACATGATCTAGAATATGTGGATGAGGTTTTTCTTGTTCACCCTATGCCTTGCAGTCGGAATCATGGATAATAGGAAACACCTTAAATTTGAAACATGCATTAGCAATGCCACTACTTTTATAAGTTTGGAAACAAAGAAAAAGATAGGAGAAATACAACTAATGCCCTACAACAAACTAAGAGATTGAAATTTCTCAAGACCAAATGACTTATGATGCAACACCAGAAGAGAACAATCTACAACCACTGCATAAGATATTCAAATTTGGGTCATTAGGCTTTCATTTCTATTCAATTGCAAGTTAGAATCCCATGACAATTTCCATAATTGTTGAACCAGTTTATGAATCTAACAGATGCAATCAACATGAGGACCTCGTCACATAGTTTTCACCATCTTTTCAACCCCAGTGACCAACATTCCTTATATCAGGATTAAGGATGTTGAAACCTAAAGGGTTCTCATAAGATTCCCAAAACAGCCATTGAGGATTGTTATCTAGCATCTAGCTAGAAAAAAAGTATGGTCAATACAAATTAATCTACTGCAATGTAGACGCTAAGAAAGCACACACTTGCAGACTTAGGAAAACAGGAGTTAATAGATAAGACAATAGAAAAAGAAATACCTGACAGTCAGATCATTATGTATCCCAACGAGAAGGAAATCTCCGAGCCCTCGAGCAACCCTGAGGATCTAAACAACAAAGAATGTTTGGTGAACACATGGAAGCCCATGCCAACTACTTCGATAAAACTGGAAGTTCTCTTTGACCACAGTGAAGCCTTACTAAATTTTAAATCGCTACTTCAAATTCCAATTTTCATTAATTTCCATTCCATAAACTTAATTCTATCTAATGAAAAACATTAATCCAAAAAATAACCCTTCAATAAGTCTAAGTAGAAATCCTCGCCTGTGATCATTTCAACAACGAAACCTATCAATGTATAGTGATCAGCAGTCATACATACCATGAAACTTCACCTTGAATAAGTCTTTCAACTTGCACAAAACCCACCACAACAAAGCTATAAGGACAGACTGCGGGGCCCTAGTGCCACTCTGCCGCAACCGAGTGATCATTCATCTGTCCCTAGTCCTCCCACTATTCTCATACTAGTAATTGGACCATCAAGTCCATTACACAAACATTTGCACACATGAGCATCTAATTTTTTGCTAGTCTCATCCTAATTATCAGACCATTACACCTTGTTTGGATGGGGTGTTTGTAATGGATTGGAATGGATTGGATTGATTTAAAAAAAAATTTAGTGTTTGTATTAGATGGAATGAAAGGATTTAGAAGGGTTTGGTAAACCCATCCAAACCCTTCCAAATCAATAAACTGCAAACACCCCACCGGTTCACATTATTTGAGATATAGAAATTACATATTCGCCCTTTTTGTAACAACATTTCTTCTTCTCATGTTCGACCCACAACAGATATGTCACTTATGAACATGGACTGGTCTAATTATCCGACAAAAGTTCTTGCTGCTAATGAAACTGGAATATGTCAATTTATTTTCTTAATTAAAAAATTTTAACTTTTCAAACTATTTATATTTAATTTTTTAGGAAAAATTATAAAAAAATAATTATTCACATTTTTTGTGAATAAAAATAAAATATAATTTTTGAATAATAACAATAAATTTCTATTTTAATATTAAATATTTGATAAATTAAAAAATAAAAGAAAATTATATTTGTATGTATAAGGGTATTTTTGTCAATTTTTAAGTTAACCTTCTATTCCATTCTAATGCAAACAAACAAAATTACTTTCAAACCATTTCATTCCATTTCTACCATCCCAAACATAAATAAAATTTAACACTCTCTTTCAAAACCAAATCAATTCATTTCATTCCATTAATAACCCTTCTAATCCATTACAAACACTTCATCCAAACAAGGTGTTAGACAAACATTGTGCTTAGCAGGTCAAATCAGTTAAACAATATTAGGTTTCCATATGGCAACATTTTCACCCAATCAAAACAGCCCAAAAATTGGACAATCAAAACAGCTAAACCCTACTAATTGGAAATAACTTACTCTGAAATTACAAAAATATGGATAATAAAAACTTTTTAAAACTTACTCCAAAATAAATAATTAAAAAATAGAGTTAAATACTATGACCCCCTGTGTTTTTACCTATTCAACTATTTAGTCCTTCATTTTCTAAATTATACTAAAAGATATCTCAATTTTATTTCCGTTAAATGATAACATCCTTCTGTTAAAATTTTACACTTTCTGTTAGTCAAACAAATAAAAGTCAACAAGTACCTCTTTAAATTATCAAATTCTAAAATTAACCTTAAACATAACTTAACAAATATTAATTTCTTGGTTGAATCAAATCAAAAACCCTAATTCAACAAACACCACGATCATCATCATCTGATCCACTCAATCAACAAACACCACTGTTAATAAACACCACCTTCTACATTCTTAAATCAAATTAACAAATACCACTGTCATCATCATCAAATCAAAAGCCCATAACCTTTCTGCATTCTCCAATCCTCCTCCTTTCCTTCTCGAATCCTTTACACTCTCTCATGTCTACGCATGAACACGAATAAGAAAATAGAGCAATAACAGGATCCTGTCTGGTAAGGAAACAATTAGACATAATTTTGATTTTTAGGATTTTGAAGAAATTGGGGTTGTTGATGGGGAAGAAGCATTTGTTTCCCTGGTTAGTCTATTTTCATGGATGAATACAACTGTTTAGAGGAAAGTTTATTTTGATTTTGTATGGGTGAGTCAGAGTCTGCTTTCATGGATGAGTTTATTTTCAATTATGTTAACTTTGTGAATTGATTTTAATATCTTTGTCTCTTTTTTTCCTTTTCTATTTCAATATTGTTAGTCTGTGATTTCATACCAAGAGAGTAAGGCATCAATTGAAGATGGAACTGGGACGGATTTCTGAGTTTGATGGGGATTCTGGGTTTTGTTTGTGTTTTGTCAAAGGAGATCTCATGGGCCTGGTTTTGGTGAATAACGATGATGGCAACATCACAGGGTTCGACGCAGGTAAAGAGAATAATGACCATGGCAACATCAAAATTCCTTTTTCATTCTTTTTTTTTTTTATTTAATTCTTTCAAAAATCATTTTGATTTCTGAATTTGATGGTTGCTCTTGATCTTGTTCATTGTTGTTCTTGGTTGTTCTTGATCTTGTTTTCTGAATTTGATGTTTTCTTGATCTGATTATTCTTAGTTGTTTGATTGTTTCTAGGTTTTGATTTTATTTGTTTTTTATTGAAGATGTGAATTCGTAGCAAATATACGTGGAAGATGTGAATTTGAGATTCTAAATAGATTAAATTTAAGAATGAATTTAAGTAAGACTAAATTTGAAATTGATGAATTTGTTGGTAAAAATTGAAAATTTAAAATTAAAGGTAAAATGGACATTTCATATAATTTTAATAAAAGGATGTTATCATTTAACGGAAATAAAAAAGAGGGATGTTTTAGTATAATTTTAGAAAATTGAGAACTAAATAGCACAATAGGACAAACCCTAGGGGGTCATAATATTTAACCCTAAAAAATATCAAAAAGTAAACCAAAAGAATTAAAAATAACTTGAATAACCAAAACATGAATTCCAAAAGGTCAACCCATTGGCTCACCAAACCCACCCAAAACTACCCAACCCAAACCCACATGAACAAAATAGGACAAGAAACAACACAAACCAACACAGACCTGCTCAACCCAACCAGATTGCCGCCTCTAGATGATATACTTCGTGAGTGATTAGCCACCAATACCCACAATTTGAACCATGGAATAGTTTCACAGCACAGAAGTTTAATCCTCAGAACAAGAAAAAAAAAGTGTACAACCACATGAGCATACAAAATCAGATGGTTCGAGTCCTAGCTGGCACCAAAGTCAAGGGAGAGCACTTGACCAAAAGAAATTAAAAAGGAGCTAATTCATACCTCAACATGTCCAGCATGAAAAAGATCAAAAGCACCATCTATATAAACAATGCGAGAGTCAGGACCTGGTCCCTGCAACCCCAAATACAAAACTTCCATTGAGAAATGACAATGTAGATACTAAATAATGTTGCTCCCAACAAAAACTCATTATTAAAAGAGAAAAAAAAAATCCAATAACCGGTGCATCAACTATTTTTGTCATTAAGTGAGACGCTTAAAAGGAATTCATTAGATACAGGAAAACAATCAAATCAACCCTAACACATACAAAGAGGAGAAAGAGGGTGTGGATGAGGTGATGTAAAGGAGGAATTTTTATAATAGCACAAACCTTCCCATTGGAGAATTGAACAATTCTGCGTGAGGTAGGAAGAAAATGAGAAACCCGAGTTCCAGTACCGCTCCCAGCTCCACCATGTTCCAATTTCTGGCCATGCCCATGGCTAAACTGCCTTTGCAAAGATGAATGATTTTGACTATCACTAATTGATCTCTCTCGCGTACAAAGCAGCATACGACCTATTGATTTAACATAATTCATTCATTCCTTATAATCCCTTCCATTTCCACCATTTAAAATCAATCATAAAATATTAATTAAATCCAGAAAACAAAGGAATAATGTATAACGACAATAATACCAACGATGTCGGTGCTAGAGACGCCTTCGGTTCGCTTAATCTGCTTGTAGCGGCCAGCCTTCTTAGCAAGGGCATAAGCGTCAGTTCCGTCAGGAAGAACGCAAGGATCATCCCCATGGATAATATAATCAATATTGCATTCCTCAAACAGCTTCTTCATAAATTCTTCCGTTATCGCATACGGTGCATCAGGAATCACCTCGTCCACCCACTTAACGGCGTTAACCATAATCATCCTCTCATCTAACGGCGTCACGGGAGGTCCTTTATTCGCTATGATCTCTGCGTCGCTCACAACGCCCACCACCAGCTCGTCCCCCAACGCCCGCGCCTGACGCAGCGCATTGCAGTGCCCGTAATGCATCATGTCGAAACAGCCGTCCATGTACACGCGTATCTTCTTCTTCTTCTTCTTCTTCCTCGTCAGTCTCCGCCATTCGTTCAGTTCGATGCCTTTCAGGTAGATGCCTAGTAGGGAAATGCCGACGGCCACCCCCAGAAGCGTCCCCACCGCTTTTGTATTCGCGTCCATTAATCGATTTTTTTTTTTTTTTTGGGAATTTGGGAAATGGTGATGTTTTTAATTTATGATTTGGTGATGCATCATTTGGGTGCTACGCAACCAAACAGAAATTTGCCGTGCCTTCCACACCTGTCGTCCACTTTTAGCGCCTTTTCTTTCCTCTATTTTTTTATTTTAGGCGGTTTAGGGCTGCTTCTTCGGTTCTGTGGAATCCCTCTGATTCGCCCACGTGTCACCCCTCCATCGCTCTCTCTTTCTTTCGCATGACGGCACTTGGAAATATTGATATTTGATTAATTAATAGTATCTATAAAATTTCTCTGCTTAAATTTCAAACTTTTTCTAAGTAATTTAATAATTAAGTTATTGAAATAAATTGTGTTGACGGTTTTATAACTTGTAAAAATCAAATAATATGTGTGCAATGATGGAATCATTACTAATATTAGAAAAATATTTTTATAATAATTAATAACATCAAAATTTTTAAATATTTTACTCTATTAAAAATATTTAATATGTATTACTGAAAATTAATTCTTTGTAACAAAATATTAATAGGGTGATTTGTTCTCAACAATTACTAGGACATTTTATTTTTATTATTATTTGGTAGTTTTTTCTTTTGTTTTAAATATGGAAGATAGAAACAATGAAAATATACTTAAATAAAAGGTGCTTGTGGGTTTTGAAGACATAAATTAAGTATAAGTATGTTAAAGTGTTATATTTTTTAATTAGAAAACTATTTTAACTTACTTTTATTTATAAATTATTTGATAATTCACATTTTGTACTATTTAATTTAATATATTATTAAAAATATGTTTAAATTATTAACAAAATTAAATATTTAACAAATACCAAGCATAAAATGATGGAATAAAGAGCAAAAAGAACACCCAACAAATTTCTTCAACAATCACCACTATATTGAGCAGACATTTAGAGAACGTTCTTTCTATTATTATTATCACATAGTTTCCTTATCATCTTTAAAAGATCATGTACAAAAAATTTCATTATAATTTTAGAGAGATTGAGGCTACAAGAACTCCAATAATCCATTATTTTCATGTTTTTGTTAACTTAACAATTATAGTCAATATATGACCATCCCCTTTACCATTATTGAGTTATCTTTTTATCTTGTTTTCTAGCTATTATCAATTGTTTCTTTTTTTTTTTTTTTCCGACTATTATCAATTGATATAATGAGTGTACACTAAATGCTCTTAGAATTACCCTTACTGACAATTAGCACTATCTTGCATCGAAAATCTTCATAGATCTAATTTTTTAGAACCTTAAATAGACTAGTGTTGCCCCTACTAAGAGCTAGGATCAAGCAACTCCCATCATCGACCCCCTAACAGTAATAGTCAGGCCAATTGCCCCATCAAGCTCAAGCTCCTAGATCTTGATACTATTATGGCTAGGAACACCCTCTAGCAATACCAACCCCACTTAACAATTCAACTCAAGCAACAATCCAAGAAACACTCATAGTAGCAATAACCCCTCTTTAACCCGGAGACCATCCCTGAATAAAACCTCAATAACTAATATACTCACTCCTGCCATAAAATGAGTTTAAAATGAGTATAGTTAGCAAACTAAAAAATTTTATTGCCTTTTTTTGTAGGAATAATCATAAAAAAGGTGATAGTCAACAGTTGAGAGAAGGAGGTCGAACTATCAAGGAAATGGATGGACAAAAGAAAGGCCATTTTTATAAAGAATGTAGGTGAGCAAAAGGGAAATCGATTGGTACAATGAGTATAAACCAAAAAGCTCTCAGAATTATCTTTACCTATAGTTAACACTACCTTGCATTGAAAATCTTCATAGATCTAATTTTTGAAATCTTTAGCACTACCCCTACTAGACTAAACAACTCCCATCATCAACCCCCATCACTAGTAATTAGGCCAATCGTCCCATCAAGCTCAAGCTCCTGATCTTAATGCTACAATGGGCAGAACACATTTTTAGCAATAATAACCCTACTTAACAATTCAACTCAAGCGACAACCTAAGAAAGAGTTATGGTAGCAATAATCCCCTTTAACTTGAAGACCATCCTCAAACAAAACTAATATACTCACTTATGCCATAAATGAGTTTAAAATGAGTATCATCAACAAACTAAACAGTTTAATGGCTTTTTTTGTAAGAATAATCATAAAGGCGACAATCAACAACAATGAGAAAGAGGTTGAACTATTAAAGAAATGGAAGGACAAGGGAAAGGCCATATTTATAAAGGATATAGGTGAGCAAAGGGAAATCGACTACCCATTTGCAAAGCAGACAAAAAGAGAGGATGAAGGAGGCGCATGAGACATAACACATCAAAAAGTAAAACATATATAGATACAATGAGGAAGGTATGCAAAAGCTTAAAGGAAGAGAGCAGAGTTCAAACTTTAGAGTAAACAATTGAGCCCCTTAACACTGAGCATCCTCCACTAGGCTATGCCAAAAAAATTTAAAATGTCGAACATTGACAAGAGTGCTTATCCTATAAAATAAAAGAAAAGAAATCACATCCCTAAATAGTAAGTAATGGTGAAAGAAATAAAAAGATTGTTAAAGATTAGAGATATTAGTAGAGTCCAATACTCGAAATGGCTCTCAAATATGGTCTTGGTAAAAAAGGTGAAAGGAAAATGGAGAATGTGCATGGACTCCACCAACTTAAATGACACAACTCCGAAGGATAACCACCTTGACCTTATGATCCATCTACTAGTAGACTTAACAATCCAGAAGAAGAGATATAGTATCCTAGATGTAACCAATGGATACCATTAGATAAGATTGAGCAAAGAAGATAAGGAGAAAACCAATTTCATCATAGATGGGGGAACTTTTTGCTATCAGGTTACATAGTTTAAACTTAAAAATGAGAAAGTGATGTACCAAAAGCTAATCAATAAGATGTTCAAGCAACAATTAGGGAAGACAAGTGAGACATATGTGGACAACATCAACATAAAAAGTATGAAGGAAGAGATCTAAAGGGAGTCTTAAAATTTTTTTTTTTTATCAATTTGGAATGAAACTCAATCTAGAGAAATGTGTGTTCAACATCATAACAAGAAAGTTTCGTAGTTAAGCGATCAAGGGCTGATTATAAATATTTATAATCCATATTCTCTATAAAGGGCTTGAAATACCTTGCTTACCTATTATTGGAAAGTCCATTAACATAAATACGACCTTATCAGTTGGAAAGGAATAAAGATAAATCCAAAGAAAATATAGGTTATCCTTAATATGAAGCTACACAAAATCAATAATTAGTTCTAACAGTTAAATGGGAGAATAAACAATTAGGAAGATTCATCTCATGCTTAGCTAGGTAATGCTGACTTTTCTACAAAATATTAAAGAAAATAAAAAAGTTCAACTAGGATATAAAGTGTTAATGAGTAATTTAAGAAATAAAAACAATCCTCAACACATCATCGCTATTAAGTGGACTTAAGCCAAGAAAATAATTGTTACTATACATCACAGTAACAAAGGGAATAATAGTTTCCATGTTGATTAAAGAAGAAAAAGGCAAGCAATATCTAATTTTCTACATCAACAAAGTTTTAAAAAGAGCAAAGTTGTAATACCCAAAGATTAGAAAGCTCACTCTAGTATTTACACCTCTGCCATCAAACTCAAGTCACTCTTCAAAGCAGACATAGTCATAATATGAACAAATAAACTGCTACGAAGTTTGTTAAGTAAAGCTATTAGGTTGCATAGTAGAGTGGTCAATCCAACTCGATGACATAACATCAAGTTTAACCTAAGACCTTTTTGTAAAACTCAAGTATTAATAGATTTCCTTGTGGAATGGATAGGCATTGGTAAGAAGCCCAAACAAATCAAAGAAAAGTGGAAGGTTTACGTTAATAAGACACTTTGTAGAAAACGAGCAAGAATAAGAATAAACTAAAATCCTCTTTCAATACACCATCCAGATCCATTTTCTAGCAATAAAATGTCATTTTTAAATAAGAGGTCATAATAGTCAAATCATAGTTAGTAAAGGAATAAAGCTAAAAAGTGTAAGGATAAAGTAACAACATTCATTTGGTCATCTAATAGATCAAAGAAGAATTCATAGTAAATGAATAAAAGCTCCTTAAGTATCTTTCCAAGTGTTGTGATACCATTCAGAAGCCAGAAAAGACAATGTTATAATTAGTACATGAACAAGATACCTAGAGCTGAAAACAAAGAAGTAGATTGCTTAACTAAATTAGTCACCAATAGTTTAATAATCAATCAACATGTTTTTATCAAAATACTATATGGGCAAAAAAAATATCCTCGTAGCAGAACAAAACAACAATTGGATGTCTTTGATCATCCAATATATGAGATATGACACCTTACTAAAGATAGGGTAATCATTAGAATGGTAGGAAAAGCATGAGGTTTATACCAAAGAGTAATGGCAGAGATATATGTAACCAAAAAAGAGAGAAATTATATATTAATAAAAATCCATGAAACAGTGTACGACATATACAAATTTATAGACCTAAGAAAGCCGACCTAATAAGGTGTTGTAATGAACAAAGATATAAAGAAGTTATAGCCAAATGCGAAAAATACCAAACACACATCCACCTAGGGCCTTACAGAACCCCATATGCTCGACTTGATCATTTGATAAGGATGGATATTCTTGCCCCTTTCCTATATGTGATTAGACAAAGAAAATTTCTATTACTAGCCATAGAACTTTTCTCAAAATAGATAGAAGTAGGGCTCTTAGTAATTATAACAATCCCTAAAATATAAGCTTTATTTGAAGGGAAATACTTTACAAATTCAAAGTTTCCCACACCATCATAATAGATAATGATAAGTAATTTGACTGTTAAAAATTTAGAGAATTTTGTAAAAGTTTTCACATATGCATAGATTGACATCAATATCACACCATAGACTAATGAACAGACAATAAATATAAATCGAATAGTCCTCATAAGTCTCAATAAAAGACTAAAAGAAGCAAAGAGAGCTTGGGCAAATAAATTATATTCAGTATTATGGGCCTATTGAATAACATCAAGAGCAACCATGGGAAAACTCCTTTATCGTTGGTGTAAAAATCTAAAGCTATCATTTTTATGGAAATAGGATTGTCTTTTTGCATAGAACATTCCACTACAACCAGCATATAAGAATGAAAGAAAAGAAAGCAAATTAGGCCTCCTAAACATTACCTGAGATTAAATGCAAGTTAAGATGACAACATGCAAATAAAAAATGGTTGGTTATCACAATAAACAAGTGAGAGTCAAAGCCTACAAGAAATGAGACTAAGTATTAAGGCAAGCAACTATAAGGCATGACGACGTGAAGATAAAAAAGCAATAGCTAAGTATAAATGATCTTACATGATACTCAAAATGGTGGCTCCAACAACTTACAAAATGAGGAACAAGGAAGAAACAATCCTCTCTAAATCATGAAATGTACAAATGCTCAAAAAATTTGAATGCTAAAATCTTCTCTGTAAATTTTCATACATCAAATAAAAGTGTCTAGATCATGTTCTAACCTATAGATGAACTCCAAAATAACACAAAGGGTGAATCGAGTAAATGTTTATTCATTTCTTTTTCTCTCTTCCCTCTTTTATCAGACTAATAAAATTTTGGTAAAAAAAGAATGGTAAAAAAATAAAGGCAAAAATAACAAATGGACACCATTATCAATACTTGGTAAAAAATTCAAGTTAAAGAAATGAGCAAATACCCTAATCGAATAAATACTTGATAAAATACTTTGAATAAATACTTGATAAAATACTAAGTAAAAGGAACGAAGCAATAGTCCAATTAAATACAGTATTTGGTGAAAATTTAAAGTAAAAAAAAAAAAAGAAAGAGTACATACCCTAACTAAACAAATACTTGATACAATTTTTAAGTAAAAGAAAATGGCATATATCTCAATTAAATGAATACTTGGCAAAAATTTCAAGTAAAAATGAAATGACAGATAAATCAATAAAATAAATATTTTAGTAAAAATTTCAAGTAAAAGGAATGGGCAAATACTCCAACTAAATGAATACCTAGTAAAAATTTTGGGTAAAATAAAAGAGAAAATATCCTAATCAAATAAATACTTGGTAAAAATCTCAAGTAAAAGGAATCAACAAATACCTCAATCGGTAAAGATCTCAAGACAACACTTATACTCCAATTGAACAAATATTTGATAAAAATTCAAATAGAAAGAACAATTGGTTAAAAAAAAAAAAAGAGAGAACACAAATAGAAATAACTCTTTAGAAAAATAAATCCTTTATTCATCTATTTATTTTCATTGGCTATAATTTCTTGATCTAAGTTTCAGTGCTATCAATATTCATATAAAAATGTATGATTAAGCAAAATAACATTAATTTCAAAATAAATAATACATAAAAACTATTTTCTAGTCTTAATTATTTTTAGTGGTCTAGTTGATAATTTATTTTAATAATTCTTTCTTTATTAATAGTTATTTTTAATTACATAATTTTATATGAAAACTTTATTTGCTTATGTATTAAATAGTTATTTTGACAAATATTAAATTTTTATCTTAAATAAATAATTGTCTAATAAATGACAATTACTCATCTAAAATTGACGAGATTGTAATTAATTACATATATTGATTAGGAATGTAAAAAGTTTATTTTCAGTTTATTTGTTTGGAGAATTATTATAAGTGAATATTAAATTATGTTTCTTAATTTTTTTGGAGTAACTTTCTTTAATACAATTTCTTACTATTCTATTAAAAAACTATTTTAATAAATGGAAAAAATTATCAAGATTTTGCCCTAAAATAGACATTCAATGTTTAACTAGCAGCAGAATTCATAATTATTTATTATCATGGTAACTAAAAATTTTTACTATTTGTTTTATATATATATACACAAGCGCGCGCGCATACACTAATTTTTAATATTTTTTATTTGTGAATAGTATTACATAACACAAATTGTTTAAAAAGAAAACTTATATAGAAATTACAAAATAGAAAACAAAAGATTTTCACTTATTTTGTAGACCAATTGAAATGATTTATTATTCTTAAAAATTTGTAAAGGGTTAAGTTCAGAAAATACTTTGCTACTTTCGGTTATTAAATTGTTTAAATATATATTGCTCTCTTATTCTCTAAGTATATGTCACTTATTCAATGCCTTAATGTAATATATTGTGAATAACACACAATTATTAACTAAGTTTAGACTCATTTAAAATGAATATGAACCTTTGTTTCTTAACAAATAAACATATACTTCAATAAATTCCTTTTGAATTTCATTCTCTAATTTTAAAGTTGCAATCTTATTTAAAATCTTAATAAATTAATAAACAATAAAATTAATAAATAAGAATCTAAAATTAGCATTAATATTTAAATCTCATACTTATAAAATCTTTTATTCCCAATATTAACAAGTTATTTTTTAATGATGAATGTAAAGAAAAAAATCAATATCAATTAATATATATAATATTAAATAATATATATTAATAAATAATAATAATTTATTTTTTATAATAATATATTTTTATTAATTGTAGAGACTTTCTCTAGGTGTTACAAACTCGCAAATTCGGTCCCTCAGGGCTGTGTTGAAGGCTAAAGAGAACCATCTGGCAGGTGATATCTTCCAGACAGTTTTAAGCCATCGTTTTAAACGCCAAACATTTACGGACCCATTTGAAGTTTCCAGGGCATTGAGAATTGTGAATCCCAGTCCATACACGGCTTATTGCAAGTGTTCTTCTTTCTTCTCTGAAACTATATATACACAACCAGTTCTTTGGGTGGTTCAGAGCTTGTTAAAGTGATAGCAATGCTGTCCAAAACTTGTCACAGAACAGTGTCATGCACTTGCTGTTAACAGAAGTATGGTGGTATTTGCTACAGAAGTATGGTGGCATCTTATATTGTATGATTATATTGTATAACAGTGTCATACAATATAATATACTTTTCATAAAATTTGTTTTTGATTATTCAGTAGACAAAGTATCCTTCAAATTACTTTACAGGTAAAGTTGCTTGAAGGTCAAAGTGAAACTTCGTTTTATTTTTATTTTTCATAGTTTCTATGCAAGTCTTGAAATATGGTTCTGTGACTATAGAAATGCTTATGAATTTTGATCAAAGATTCTTTTGGTAATTCCATAAATGAGATCACATATTATTTTGTGGAAACAAACTATCAGTGAAAAACAATCTGGAAAACACACAAAATCAGGAAAGAAAAATTTTAATGTCCTACTCACATCAACAACACCATTTTATCTATTTAACAAATGTCAATCTGCTCAACAGAGGAACGTCGGGCTTCTCTGTGAGCTGAATCACCCCATCCAAAACAAGAACCTTTCCGTATGTTGACGTCTTTATTCGAAAAACCACAACTTAGAATCAGCATACAACTACATATGCTCTACGAGGTAGTACGACCAAGAAAAAGAAGTACTTGCATTCCACATTTACTTTTTTCAAGAAATGCGAAGATTTTCTACTCCTCCACTCTTCTTTTCCTTGTTTTCAATCTTGGTTGCGAACTACGCCATGTGTTGCTTCATCTAGGACTAGATATTTACAGAAGGTTCCTATTTCTGAATTTGTTGATTCTTTGAA
Organism: Omphalea diandra; assembly: GCA_949677035.1. NCBI lineage: Eukaryota > Viridiplantae > Streptophyta > Magnoliopsida > Malpighiales > Euphorbiaceae > Omphalea > Omphalea diandra. The sequence goes on along the minus strand of CATIWR010210047.1, from coordinate 21,808 downwards.
GACTACTCTTGATGTTACACATGGCGTCACCTGTACTATCTTTACTTTTGATACTTTATTTACTGATTAACTTATTTCTGCTTTCATTTTCACTATTACAATCGTTCTTTTTTGCTTGTCATCTCACTTCTCATTTTCACCTTAATGAGTATGGAATCTGATTCAACCGAAAAAGTCATATTTTTTTCAGCAAAAACTAATAGTCAACTAAGTCATGCTGTTGGGTGTGACTTAAATTCATGATGTTTAGTTTTGGACACCACAAGTGGGAGTTGCTATTGCAGTTGTCCACTCAATATATATGCCAGATACTCCGAGATCCTTAGAACATGACTAGAGAGGACTGTGTTATCCTTTTGGCCGATTAGCAAGAGCACACCATTGTCCTAAGCAGTCAACAAGGACATTTTTTTGCTTTATAAGCAATAAATCAATTTAGACAATAGAATTTCTGGAATAATAAAATATTCTAATTCTTTTTAAATTTTATTTTTGAAATCTTATTTGAACCCATTGATCTAAACTAAGACTAAATATGAAAATGAGATGAGAATCTTATTCTTATTTCATTTATTAGTGTATTAAACATGTTCTTAGATTATGTTTATGTTATTCGAATATGGACTATGCTTAATATGAATGTAATCAAATGTAATGAAATGAAGTTTTATTATTATTATTTATTCTAATGATTTCATTCAAACTAAGCGAAATCGGCTAAAACCATATCCTAGGTATCAAGAGAACCTCCTCATCAATCCAAACATGTTCAGCAACATCAGAATTAAAAGAAAATAAGGCTAGCGCGTGAGGCAGCTTATTTGCTTGCCTGGGAACATGAGAAACATTAATGAACTGAAAATCAAGAGAACAGAAAAATATTTTTGCAATTATCAATAACAGTTTCATGGTGGCTTGAAATATTCATACCTTCGTCTGTTTAATTAATAGTATTCTTTTGCAACTACAAAATATATCTGCCACAGGAAAAACGCTTACAATAAAGCTAATTGGAGAAGAATGAACTGGTTAAAATAACAATCAGTTGTTGTACCAAATAATCATTGAATACCCTTTTCACAATTTCCTTCTTTTGTAGTCTTGGTTCTTTTTCTTCATCCTTATTCCTTATATTCCTCCTTCTGCTTGATTTTGTATCCAGCCTTAATTCCAGTTTAGTTTGTATCTTTTCCAAACACAAAGTCTCATTCCGGTCATCGGTGAGCATGGAATCTTCAACAACTTCCTTGTTGCTGCCGTCGGTGGTAGACCGTTGAATCTTCATGTCAATGGCAGAAACAAAAGTGAGAGACAAGTCTTGAGCTTCCTGGTCAATGTTTTCAGTCATGCTGATTGCAGGGCTGAAAGCCGAGGAGCAAAACTCAAGCCAATCTAAATAATCCGATGTCCAGCTTTTTGACAAGATAATAATATCATGCAAATTAATGGTAGGCATCGAGCGTTCAATTTTCTTGTCGTTGTTGTTGGTGGCTGCAAAATGTACAATCTTCATCATTTCAATGGCAGAACTGAAAGCAGATGAATAAATCTCCATCCTTTGTGTCTGAGTAATCACCGATCCAGCCAACTTCCTTAATGGGAATTTGATAGTTTTCAAGAATAATAGGATGCAGGTCTTGAAAGTACTTGCAACCATCCCTGGGCATCCACCCTTGAGTTTCAGCATCCTAAGCGGTGGTGCTGAAGCATCCTACCTTCCCTTCGATGATGGAAGAAGAGGGGATTGCGGCGGCAGTTGTCGCGAAAACACAATCCTCATTGTGCATCATCGGAGCCAAAGTTTTAGTCATAGAGAAAATAAGATATATATGCATGTAATCATTGTTTATCACCGCTTTTTGATTTCCTGATTGAGCTTAGACAAGTAGACGTAATCAAAATCAAATTCTATCTTGTTTGTGCTTACTAACTATGGCAACCAAGTTCTATCAATAGATGGACTCTATTGTTGCAATATAATAGTTTACCCCATAACGTCCTTTCGTTTCACCGCAAAGGTCTGTCGTTTATTTTCCTAGGTAAATATATGGTTAAATATATTATTGTTATTATCAACTACATGTGTGGGATGATAATATTGTCAATGGACAATGAAAGTGATTTCTTATAAAACTTGTAAAATAAATATTGAAAAAAAATTATAATAATATTTTATATATTAATTTTTTTATTTGAACCATTTTGCTAAATTTATAGACAAACATAAGTTTAAACTAATGAAATAAAATAATTAATCGTATTTTGCTTAATGCATAAGTTAAAGTAATTATTTGGATTAAAAATTATCACTTGTTAATGGTTTGATAAATAAATGATTAGAAAATTTATTAATGCATTTGTAAATAAAAATAAAAAATAATTAATAGAATTTATAAAATAGATAATTAAGAGAATAAGAAAAATAATTTCTAGAAAAAATTACCAAAAAAATTTCAGATTTAAACTTGATTTTTCAAATATATCTCAATTTTTATTGAGATTACTTTTTTATTCTAAACTTTTTTATTCTAATTAGAATAATACTTTTATTTTTCAAGTTATTTATATCTTTTTTATCAAACAAAAGACAAAAATTATTTTTTATTTATATGTTGATAAAAGTGATTTATAATTTTTGAAACAATGGGAATTAATTTCGAAATTATTTAAGAAATTTAAGAAAAAAATAAAAATCAATTAAATTTTTTCAATCTATAAATGTTTACTTTGTTCTCTCAATTTAAATAATATAATATTTTTCTTAATTTACTAATAATCAAAATATATTTCTTAATTCTCTTTATTTATTAAATAATTAATATTCAATCATTCTCAATAATTAATAATTCAAACAACATATATTTGTAAACCTCAATATAACCAATATACAAAAATCTAAAAGTATTTGTTATATTGAGGTTTATAAATATGTGTTGATTGATATTGAGAATTATTTGATACTTAATATTTGATAAATGAGGAGAGTGAAAGAAAATTATATTTTCGTTCTTAATAAAATAAAAAAATAATTTATTATTTGAGTTGAGAGAAAATAATGAGACTTTAGTAACTCAAAAAACTCAAGTCCTATTAGAAATTTTTAAATATATCCAAAACTTTTAATTGAACCAATTGTATCAAAATTTGGCTAATTAGTTTCAATTATACTTAAAATTAAAATCAAAATTAAGTAAAGTGCATATTTAAACTCAATTAACTACTATATTTTTTAATTAATTTACTCAAATTCAAAGCTAAATTTAGATTTTACTCAATATAATATTTTTTTGGCTTAATTTCAATAATTTTCACAATAAATATTAAAATTTTATTTGTGTTTTAAATGATAAATAATTAATTTTTTATGATAAATAAATATTATTTTTCATATTTTAAAATCATAAAATTTTATTTTTATATATTTAATAAAAAAAACTAATAAATCGATCATTTGTATTTGAAAGGATAATTTTTTTGAAAATGTAATCAACTTTTTATAAGTTTTATTTTTAGTGGTTTTAATAATTTATTATTTAAAATATAAAACTATTATTTGTAGAGAGATTGAGGAAAAAAAATTTTAATGAGAGATTGATAGATTTCATAGATTAAAAATTTAAACATAAAATTAAAATTTATCATGTAAAGTATATAAGAAGTTTATATATTTTTAATAAAAATATAATTACATTAAATAAAAATAGAAATGTCATCTTAATTGAGTTTTAAATTTAATTTTAGATTTGATTGAATTAATTAAAAAATATAAAGTGTTAATATACTCTAAATATACAATTAATTCAATTCTGATTTTGACTTTACTTATAATTAAAACTAATTATTTAAATTATTGTATAATTGACCAAGTTAGAAGTTTTAATATAATAAACAATCCATGAAAATATTTGAAATTTTATGTCATTGAGCCTAAAAGTGAAAAATATTTTAGAATGAGAATTTTTAAGTGATTATAGTTTTTAAAGTTTTTTAAAATTTTAAAATTAATTTTGATATTTCAAAATTATAAATTATTTTATTATAAATATAAAAATTAACTTTTTATGTTGTTTGATAAAAAAAATTAAATCTAAATAGCCTAAGTATGAATTAAATCTATGCTAGACTTAAACAATATTTAAAAATCTATAACCTTTGAATTAATTGTTGATTTAATATTAAGTATTTAGTTGTTAAATGTTTTATTTTTAAGTCGAAAGAAAATGTAAAAAATTTTATAGACTGAAAATTTTTAGCTGATTTTAATTTTTTCATATTTTTGGAAATTTTAAATTTAATTTATTATTTCAAAAATACAAATTATGTTTATTAATAAAAAATATAAAAGTCAATTTTCTATATTGTTTGACGAAAATTTAAATCCAAATAACCTAAAAATAAAAGTATTATTGTAATTAGAATCAAAAGTTAATTTTGAATTTGATTAGAGTAATTAAAAAAGTTAAGAGACTTGAAATTTATCTGAAAGGTAAATTTTTAAAAAATTATACACTTTATTGATAAAAAAAGTTATATATTTAAAAATCATACCTCTTAAATTTTTTGATAAATTGTTTTAATTTATATGCATTATTATATATTTTAAATAAATAATTTAATTTTATTGTTATTCATAAAAATATTAATTAAAAATATAGCCTTTGCACCATGAAAGGAATATAACTTTCAATTTCCATAGGCAAAAATAAAAATACTGCTATTAGATATTAAGACATTCGACAATTAGATAAAGTGTGAATGAAACAAGTCTGCTCGCAAACTACTTAAACTCGACTAAATAAAAATCGATTCAAACTCGACTCGTTTATTAAATGAGTTTTATAATTAAGTTCAAACTTGATTCGTTAATTTAATGAGTAAATTTCAAATTCATTAGTATTTGACTCGTAAAGTCATGAATCAACTGTATAATAAATGTAATTATATATTTTTATTTATAATATGTATAAAAATATTTTTTAAAAATATATAGGCAATAATATTATTTTATATTGTAATTTACATTTACAATATAATATCTAATTTTTATGTAAATATTAATAAATATATTAAATTTTTAAAATAGAAATCTTATTTTTAAAAGAATTATTAATAATTTTATTAATAATTTAGTTATAATAAAAAATTAACTAGATTAAATTTCTTTAAACTTGCAATTTTATGTAATTTTAATTATATTCGAGCTTAATTAATTTATTTAATAATTTTTAAATTCTTAATTTAAGCTCGACAAATGAATCAAATTTGACCAACACAACACTCGAGTCCTTTACACCCTACTATTACTCGCTTACGGCTTACTATTACATATATACTAATGCAAACATAGAAAGAAAAGTGAAGCGGAAAAAGGAAGGAATATGCTATGCGGATGAACGACACAGCATTAGAACGTTCGATAATTTTGCATAGTGACGTCTGATTTACGCCGCTGCTGTTTCCGATTCTTGATCTTGATCTGCGGAATCCACACCCTCCAAAACTGAATAATGGCATCGACGGAGGGTCTGGTGCCCATCACCAGGCAATTCTTGGCTTCTTATTACGACAAATACCCTTTCGCGCCTCTTTCCGACGACGTTTCTCGCCTCTCAATTGAGATTCGATCCATGGCCTCTGATTTGCTCAACCATTGTCCTCCTTCTCATGGTTAGGTTTTCTTCCCTTTAAAGATACTGCATTTCCTTTTTCTTTTCTAATTCTTGAGGCTTATAAATGCTAATAAATCATGTAACTGTAACCGTAATGCTAGACGAGAGGTTATTGATGGAAGAGGCAGACCGTGATCCTGTTCATAAAATTGATGAGAATATGTGGAAGAATCGAAAGCATTTGGAAGAAATTCTCTTCTTGCTTGATAATTCCCGATGGCCACCGCCAGTAAGCCTCCATTTTTCGTAATTTACTTCATGAAACATCCACCTTGTTTAGTTTGAGGAATGTAAAAACTAATGCCATGGAATAGTTATTTTTACATATGTAAATCAAATTTTCTACATGTAATTATTATTTATGCTATATGATTATTGTGGAATTGTCATTCCATGGAATAAATATTCCACATTTGAAATTGAACTGAAGCCAGGAATAGCTATTCTACAGAGAATATACAGCTGTTCTATTCTCATTCTATTTTATTCCTCCATTCAATGAACTAAACGAAGTCCATGTTTTACTTCATTGCATGTCATGCTTCTTTACTGCTTTTGTTTTGCAATGGCAGATTCGACAGCCATCTACACCTGAAGACAGTGAACTCGCTACTGCTTTAAGCAGTATTAGAGTCTCGCTGCAGAAGAGCTTGAAAACATTGGAATCATTCCAAGTGAAAAATTCTGAACGCGTGTTCAATACAGGTTGGTCCTTTATGATGTATACTAATCCCTATCAAATCTGTATCTTTTATGAAGGTTTCATACTCTTTATTTCATGCATTGTCTCATGTCCAATCACGGCCGCGTTTTCGCTTTATTAAGTACCTTATGGCTTGTGGAAGGATGAAGAGGAAAATTTTGAATTGGCCTAGGGCTCGTGGGTGGTGATGATGCAATGTAATTGACAAATTTGGGATTGTTGGGGAAATGTCGTTTTGTAATTGAGCAAAGGCTAGGAAAAGAATGATGGAAAGAAGAATTGTATTTGCAACTGGTGACTTTAAATGATGTTCTTGTTTGATGTGTTTGCTCTCGAAGAAATGAAGTCATGAGAAATAACCTGCTGAAGTTGTTTTAAGATAATACAAAATCTCCACATGTAGTATCAAATCATACATTGCTCATTATAGGTTTTGTGAAGGGATGACATGGTGATTTCTACATTGAGGTATACATCTTCTCAATTGGGTGCAAAAGCCTTGGATCACATGTGTGATGGACCACTAACTTCTGACTAGCTTGAGAATATTGCTTGTTTTTATTGTTGGGACTTGATATTTTACTGGATGCTTTTTTTTTCCCTTTTTGTGGTTGTCTATTGTCACCACTACACCAGGCTTGGGCCTATATGGACAGTAAGTGTTGATGTTTTTATCTTTTTTGCTATTTTCTTAGTTTGTATTCAAGAGCTATATGTGAAGTTTCATTAATAGGGTTTAGGTTCTCAGCAACTGGAGTCCACTCTTCTTTAATTTTAAATATTTCTCTTAAAAAGGTTATCGATGAAGATTCTATGCTTATTAATTTGTTTTTAGTTAGTGGTAGGCCTAGCACATTGATTGATCGTGCTTCTCTCCATGTCATTTTATTATTCAGCATTGTCCATTCAGATGAATAGTGTAGGCTACTGCTGAGGTTTGTATTGTCAGTTGACTAAGCTTATCTGTGAACATGCTTTCAGTTATGACCTACATGCCTCAAGATTTTCGAGGAACACTAATCAGACAGCAAAGGGAGCGGTCAGAGAGGAATAAGCAAGCAGAGGTTGATGCTTTAGTCAATTCTGGTGGAAGTATTCGTGATCGCTATGCTTTGTTATGGAAACAACAAATGGATAGGTGAGGCACCTTGGTAACCATGGTGGCTTCTGTGGCATAGAATATAATGATCTCACAACAATTGCTTATTATATTCTCTTAGGAGGAGACAACTAGCACAGCTTGGTTCTGCAACAGGTGTATACAAGACTCTTGTGAAGTACTTAGTAGGAGTTCCACAGGTACATAATTCTTTTCCACAGTTTCTCTTTGGGTAGATTGGACCAAAATGCACACATGCTTGTTTCTTCATCTTTTCTTTGAAGTCTAGACCTGGATTAGTTGATTGCCCTCTCATCATCCTTAATTGTTCGACTTGGATTTATTCAATTTTTTATTTCAATCCGATGGTTCACAGTTTTTATTTATTTATTTATTTGTGTAGAGATTAAATGCTTTGTTTGTATCTCTTCAGGCTCCATTATTTGACTTGTTTTGGCAAAGATCAATGTTCTTTAGTTGTGTGGTTCCTATCAGGAAAAATTGATGCGTGTATGTATATATTAATATCTGTGTGCATGTGTACATGTATTACTGATGAAATTATTAGTTGTCATTCATTTTTCAATCTGAGGATTAAGAATGAATCAATTTTCATAAATCTAAGAGTTGATGTCAGAATAACTGTTTGGCCTTTGAAAGACTAATGTCTTTGTTCTATCACTACCTCGATTGCAGGTTTTACTAGATTTCATTCGGACAATAAATGATGATGATGGGTATGCTCTTCATGTTTCCAGAAGTAGTTTGCTTTCAAAATATGATATATGGTCTCGGTTACATTAACTTAAATATCAAAATGGAAATGATCATGTAGTAGTTGTTGAATCAATAATGTTAAATAAATCTTGTATTCTTAGGCCTATGGAAGAACAAAGACGGCGCTATGGACCACCTTTGTACAGCCTTACAGCTATGGTCCTATTCATTCATCTGTTTCTTTCACTGTCATGGAGGAGTTTTGAGGCTAGTAAACTGTGAGACATCCTAGTCTTCATTGAATTTTGCAAACTTATGGATGTATTAAGTTTCTGAAAGGAAACAATATTGTTAATTGTCTTTTAACACTAATATTGTGATCTTATTTTTGTTTCTTTTCTACCTTGGCGCCTGCTTTACTTAATTGTGCAGAAATGGACAACAAGTTTCTGTGTTGAAACAAGCTGTTGATATTTACACCTCTGAGTTTGAACGATTTATCACCTTCATAAGGTATTGCTTCTTCTTCCTGCATTCACTTCTCCTGCAATGTATCGCTTTATGCTTTTATTAAACTGTTGTTGTTTGCTTGTTTGTATATAAAACCATGACGATAATACTCAGTTTTTTATTCTGATATACTGTTGATAAATTTATCAATCTACATAAAGATGTCTTCTAAGGATAATTTCTGGCTAAATATTGTAGTACTCTGTTTTTTGTCTGCTGAGGTTATTGGAGTTTGAAGGGGGATCTCTTTCTTTGGATCAAATAGGAAAAAGTAACAGGACATGTTTGGACAAATCTGCCTCTGTTTGTTGGCAGGTTAGGGCTTCCTAGAATTGGAAATTAGGACTTGTGAAAAATGCTAATACTGTATGACTTATAGATAAAACTAGGATTGAAAAGTTTCTGTTAGGGCCTTTTAGTGGCAAGAAATCAAGGTATAGGTTGCAGGTTTTGTGGAACAGGAGTCGCTAATTGGGTTGATGACTGAATTTGCTATTAGTTGATAGAGAAGAAGGCTAGAGAGTTCTATATGAAGTTGATGTTTTGAAAATTTACCGTTGATGCTATATTTGTGAATGATTAAAGCAATAAAGGCATGTTTGAAGTCTGCCTGGATATTGGAGATTGTGCTTGATGAAGTAGTAACTTTTTCAGATTAAATCTTATAGATGAAGTGATGAACTAAGAATTGATTTGAACTAGAAATAACTTAAGAAGGTGCAGGAATTTAGAATGTTAGGAGGTGCTAGTTGTTGATAAGGTAGTTCTGACAAATGAAATTGGAGGGAAAACCAATATCAAGGATAGAGAACTAAACCTTCCTAGTTCCTACTTTACAAACACTGAAACAGAAAAGGAGTTGCTAGATTAGATGTGATTCTATGTGATCATTTGGTTCATTGGACTAATAAAGACACCTGTTTAGGATGACATTATCAATGGAATCAAAACATGGAGTTGAATTACAGAAACGTCACTGATGCTTGGCATTCATGGTACCTTTGTGCATTTATGCAGTATGTCTTTGCATTTTATGTTTCCAGTTCAAGTAGAAATTAGTTATATCTTTTGTCTCTGTGTTGATTTTGTTATTGTTTCTCAGTGAGGTATTTGCAAATTCTCCTTTTTTTATTTCAGCAAAGGATGCTGGTACACTAATTGAAAGGTATTTTTTTTTTTTTAATTTTATGCAAAATCAGTCTCAGTATTTTTTAGTTTGAAATTTTTTATTTTGTTCTCTACAGGACAAATGATGAATTCAAAGAGATAAGCATTCCAGCAGGGAAAACTCATGAGGTCTGTCTTCAAGTTTATGTGCAGTGATTTTTATATCTGAAGACTTCTCGTTCCCTTTATATGCATGTGCTCATATACATATATCACATAGCAGTTGCTTGGTGAGTTCACTTGTTAAACTTGTGTTTGTGAAGGGCTTCTTTGGTATAAATGAAGTTATGTTTTCTTACACATCCACAATGAACATGAAGCTGTTACATGAACGCAAGTATAGCACAATAACGAAAACATGGAACTGGCATTGTAAAAGATCTACTAAATTCTCTACTTGCAAGAGCTATGGATTAGGTGATTTGTCAAAGATTGGAGAGAAAAAGTGTAAGGACTAGCCTGATGAACTCCCGACCACAATTCAACTTCTTTTCTTTTAAGTATGATACCTTTTCTTTTCCAACTTAATTGAGCCAAATCATTAATAGCCAAAAGTTTGACAATCAAATGCCTCAAATTCTTCATATACAAATGACCACTAAGATCAAGACGAAGCAAAAAGACATAGTAGGCTAGAAGCCTTATTCTTGTTTTTGGCAATTTTGGAAATGATCTTAAGTTCTTATTTTGTGGGAAAGTGGAAGGGGAAAAGATGGCATGATGAGTCCACTACAAGTGACATGGTGTAACCATAAGATTAGATCTGTTTCCCTACTTAGCCTTCGTAATTTTCTTTTTATATTTAAATTTTGATACATCAGATAAGTTCACCATTAGTACTTGGCAAACTGATAGCAAAAGATATCATTTTAACAAACAAGATTTATGTGCTACTGATAGCTATAGTAAAGGTACACAGATGGGCAGGATTTGATCAGTTGAAACCACACCTATCACGTAATTAGATTATATATATATATGTATAAGGAGAAATCTTCTAGAATTTTCTCAAAGACTTCTCTTCAGTTTGAATCCTTGTTGTTCACTGATTATGAAATTAGCATACTAGAATTTACACATATTAGATATTGTATACTTTTAATGGTGGGCCACATTGAGGCTTTTTAGTTGTTTGTTGAAAGTACATATATTCAAAATTATCTGAAGTATATATATTCAAAATTATCTGCTAGATTTGATCCTTATAAATCTAAGCATGGAGTTCTAAGAAACTGCAGTGGAAATTCAAATTTTTATAAAAATTTTTCAGGTTGAAGGATTCCAGTTTTTCATTTACCTAGATGCTTTAAATTCTGAGAACTATTTTTTTTCCCATTGTTGAAATTTGACTTCTGTCACTATTAATGATGTTTGGAGATTCTTTATATGCTTTTCAAATATTTATCATTGTAATTTAATTTTCTTTGTAGATCTCATTGGCAGTGGATTCCATAAACTCATACATAGCTTGGGATTTCTCTCTGATACAGGGCAAGATGAATGTGGTATATTCTTAAACTATTTTCTGGAACTCGGTTCACCAACATTTTTTTTCTATTGGTTGTGAACCTTCTGTAGCTGCTGACTTTCAAACTCATCATTTTTCATTTTTGTGTATGGGGGTGGGGAAGGGTTTGGGTTGTGGACTAGATTTTTACTTTCTTAATTTTTGTTGTTATTCTCAATCCTTTTTTATTGGGGCTGATTTTTGAATTTTATTTGCTGGTTTGATGAAAGTAGTTCTTGTTGTTGCAACTCCTATTGTTTTTTATATGCCATGGGAACTATTGTCTTCACTTAATGTTCATTTAGAATACCAAGGGTCCAGCACATTGTTTAAAACTCATATATTATCCCTCTAGGATGTTCAGTACATTGATTAATTATCCGGCCACAGTTGTCACGTAAAGTTTGAAGGAGTTAGAATTTTATGTGTTAACTGGAACAAGTATAATGTTAATGATCAAGTTATCTACTACAGAAGCTGATTGCCATGAGGTAAACAGAGCTTTGTATTCTTGTATTGCTTAGCTTATTCTGGTTAGCAGTTGATAGGGTATACATGGTGTCAACTTTTTGTTGAAACTTTGGAAGATGTCTTTGCCCGTCATGTCAAGAAAGCAACTACAAGCCACAATAATATCACATCTTCATGGTTCTGTTGTCACTTAGAAAATGAATGACATTGGGAGAGCCGTGACACTATTGGGTTATGTTCTTTTAGCTGATCATTGCGATAGGGATTGTAAATGTTTTCTTGGATATTTCTGATATGAATGTTCTCCTGGATATTTCTAATGTCTTCATTCTCCTTTTCTCTTCTTGCTTTAGAATATCTAGTCATTTTTCCCTGCATTGCTATTGTTCTTATTAAAAAGAGTTGTTTTCAGTATGAATTATCACTGCAATGAATTCTTTGTTCTGAAAGCTATGCAAAAATAAGAAGTGGGTATGGGATAGATTTTTTATTAAAAAGCATAAATAACCATCGAGCCTTTGATTCCATGGTACTTGAGTCCAAAGCTGAAAATTTTGAAGTTCAAATCCTTATTGGAGCTAAATTAATCACCAAAAAAAAAGTAAGCATAAATCTTTCAGCATTCTTTTGTTGTATAAGTGATCAAAGCTGTTGATTTGCTGCCTATTGTTGCAGAGAGGAACTCCTTTCCTCTGATGCAAATAAAATTAACTCGGACTAGTTTGTGCAGTATAATTGCTAAGAACATTATAAAGCCTGGCCTGGTCTTAGAAAGATGACGGTCGAGGATCAAAAGGTTCAACTAAAGTCAAGTCTAACAATAATGTCGTTATTGCTTGATAAGTTTTTTTTTTTTTTTGTTTTTTCCTACTGTGTCTCCATATCATTAATGTTTGCATCATTGCCTCAGGATATTGGATTTAGTGTGGAGTGTATGGATCCTTCTGGGCAAAAGACTGTAAGTTAAAATTGAAAGTATTTACTATTTTTATTGTTCTAAATTGATTTTCAATTACAAAACTATTCTTGTTTATGCTGTATTAGAACGAGTGATTTACTGGTTTTGTTTTGTAACCTTATATTAATTAATCTGTTTTGTTCTTGTGTGTACACTTTGGCATGATCTGTTATTCGTCAGCTGATATTACCTTACCGGCGTTATGAATCTGACCAAGTAAGTTCCTTCTAGAGGGTTTCTGCTTTGCCATGCCTCAGACTACAATAGAATTTTTAACCATTGTTACTAATATTCTTACAGGGAAATTTTTGCGCATGTATGGCCGGAAACTACAAGCTCATTTGGGATAATTCGTATTCGTCATTTTTCAAAAAGGTAGGACATATTGGAGAGCTTATCTCAGTAGAATTTTCGGGATGGTTAATGTCAACCTTCTTTAATACACTCCCTCCTTCAAATGAGCAGAGGCGAGTTGCTGGGTTGGTGGTGTTAATATCAACTACTTGTGTAACATTTTTTCTAATGACAGTTTCGTTTCTTGGAATAGGTTATCCGGTGCAAGGTAGACTGTATACCTCCAGTTGTGGAACCAGTGCAATCTACAAATGAAGGGGACTCGTCGACTGTAGATTCTTTCAGATGATGCTCCGTGATTCCAATCGCATTCCTTTGTACCATTTCTTTTTTTTTTTTTTTTCTCGAAACATACTTGTTATTTTTTGGCACCGATGATTGGCCAAAAAGTACTGTAATATGTTTGTATATTACTTGGCGATCAGCATAGTCCATTCTTCTGTCAATTGTAATGGATGTGAGAACTGAACACCCTGCCTATTAACCGTAGACCAAACTCGAGCAAAGATTCAATGGTGCAATACTAATTTTCTTTTTTCCCCTTATCCAATTTGCTTGCTGTCAAAGGCGTCTGCCATGCAGTATATATTGTACCAAACCATAAGGCTGCTGAGGCGCTGCCAATTCCCAAATCACGGAAGAAAGTGAAAATCAGCCTCTCAATTTTAAGAAGCCTGCCACAAGCAATTGGGCTTATGCGATCATGAAAATTAGTGTCATTTTTAGGTCATCCTTAGCTCTTATTTAAGGAGCGCAACTCATTACCAAGTTATGGAAGCAGGGAACGATAACGGGCAGGTTAATGCTTATGTCCCAAGTGTGACAGCAAACTCGGTCCAGCCCAGACTGGAAATCAGAATGAGATTTAGTTCCAAAAGGAAAGATATTGAAGTGAGAAGTGCAGTCCTTTCAAGAACCAAGTCCAATGAAGCAGCGACTGAATGCGAAAAATTGCAATAATATGGCAGCAAGGCGATGGAAAATTATATTTGCTGGAAATAAGGGTCTTTATAAAACCTACGAGTGGTCAAACAAAGCCACATGCTCGTTTGGCTGAATCTAGAGTGTTGGACAGCAGCATGGCAATTGTCATAGGTCCAACGCCCCCTGGTACCGGTGTGATGACTGATGCCACCTTCACCACTTCTTCATAGCAGACATCTCCCACAAGACGATATCCATATTCACTGCTGGGATCCTGCCATCAGTATGTCCAATTTAAAATGTAGAACATGCCATCTTAAAAAACAACTGCCTCCCCACCAACTGATACTTGTGTAAATCCCACAATTAGGCAAAACCAATGAAGATTGAGATAATTTATTCAGGATTAGTATGGTTCCTTTTTTCTGTTCAAGACAGGAATGACAGCATTTGAATAGAAGAAGAATAACACATTTACCTCAACTGGGCAAGTTCCCACATCAATAACAACTGCACCAGGTTTTAACCATTTGCCGCGTACCAGATTGGGCACTCCAGCAGCTGCAATCACAATGTCGGCTTCACAAGTTATCCGCTCTGGATTGTGTGTGAATGCATGTACCACACTAACAGTTGCATGGTGCCTCTGCCAAGCATTTTAAGCGACAGGATGTTATCATATGCTAAACACTCAAAATGGTAAATTTTATTTAAAAGTGAATCTGGTACCACCTGCAATAACAAAGATGCGGGCAAACCAACAATGTTGCTTCTCCCAATAACAACAGCATTCTTCCCCATTATTTCCACACCACACCTGAGCAATAACTCAATGCAACCCTTTGGAGCGCATGGAATAAACAATGGATCTCTTCCACTCATGGCAAGATCTCCCATATTGATAGGATGGAAGCCATCTACATCTTTTTCCAAACTCAACACATTCAAAATCTTCCCCTCATCCAAATGCTGTCCCAGACAAGTGTTTTTTTTCAGTCATCCATACAACATCAAATTCTCAAACAGGCTTGCATCAAATCCTGAACTATATGAGAGCTATACATGAGCAGCTCAGAACATTACTACTCAACAACAAATATAGCTGTCTAGTAGATATTCCATTATCAAGTAAAATTACTTATTCGTTGGATGGCATACTTCAATAAATTTAAACATCAAGGCTATTTTCAGATTTTGAAACTTGAAAGTAATACCACTTGAAAATGTTTTGAATTCAATTCCAGATATACAGAATGAATGGATTTTAAAAGGATTAAAATATCAAGGCATTCATATATTTTATTTAGGGGTCAGCAAATAGTAAAACCATAAAATTTATATTGTGGTTATGGAAATTACTTGGGGTAGAGGAAGCTGCACAAGGATTCCATGAACTGAAGGGTCCTCATTAAAACTTGACACAGCATCAAGAACTGCACTTTCCGGGCAATTCTCAGGCAGTTCAGCAAAAAGAGACTTGATTCCAACTTCTTTGCAAGCATTTATCTTGTTACGAACATAGGTTTGGGAATCCCTTCTCCGGCCAACTAGAATAACAGCCAAGCCAGGAACTTTCCCAATGGATTCTTTCATCCTCCTCACTTCATCAGCTATTTTTGACCTAATTTCCTCTGCAATCAACCTCCCATCTATTATAACAGCATCCTGCTCATTGGCTGTGGTGAACATCAAAATGTTAACCACACCATACCATAAGAACTACACACACATACAATGCTAATTACTGAGAAATTCAGGGATGAAAAATAATCAAATTGGAGTCAATGCCCAAATTGGGCATTCATCAACTCTGAAAATATAGTTACACCAGCCAACAAAACTTTTGAAAAAAAAAAAAAATCTAACCAACTGATGGTGATATTTACGGTAACTAACATCTAAAAAAAAGAAAGGGTCAGGTTTCAACCAAAAAGAATGGAACTTTTTTGCTATAAAGTTTCTAAATTGGAGCCTACAATGGGAAAGCAACAAACATGACGCAAAGAAAAGATAGGAATGGGGACTTACAGTAGTTAATGGGCGATAGAGAGTGAAAATTACCGGCGGCCGGAGACCAAATCTCAGGTAAGTCAAGAGAAACAAGACATTGAGCGGATTTCAGAATTTGGGAGCTTAACCCTCTTCTAATCATATCCTTCCTGAGCCATGCCGCTGCCATCTTCTTCCTCATAACATTCATTGGCCCCATAATTCTTCCCTCTGCATTTTAACTATTATTGTGTTATTGTAACTACAAGGGTATCAATCTATTCCCGTCTCATTTCATCAAGTAAAACTAGTCTGTTACTATAATTGAAGAACCAAACCCTAATCTCAATGGCATCTGAATATTAAATCTAATAAAAATAGTTTTCTATTATATCTTTCATTGTGGTATTCGCAGGACCTTTTTCAAGCGGTATTTGCAGGATTTGAGAGGACCGATTCTGGTCAGTTGGTTTGGGTAAGCTATGGCCTAGGCTGGGCTACTTGAGCCTCCAGGCCGATGATCTAGTCTGGCCCATACAATAGCCCAAATTCGTCTAGAGTATAACTAGCCCGATGTCTGATTTTTAGGGGAAGGGGATAGGATTACCACCATGGTTTTGAAAATCGGATCGGATCGGCCGGTCGAACTGATAAAACCGGTTGGCTTTTCCGTACAAAATCACACTCAAAACCGGATAGTTATCAAACCGGTTAAATTCGGAGAAAACCGCTGGAACCGGCAATTTTTTGAACCGGATAGAACCCGGTTTTGCGAAATACCCAATTTGCCTTGCAAGGATTTCTCAATCAATTTGTTCCTTCATCTCAACAATTCCTCAATCAAGATCTCTCAGCTAAAGAAATACCTAACATCCTTTCATTAAGAAGCTAAGTTTTCTCCCTTCTCTTCAAATCAACGGCGTTTTTCTTCTCAAAATTCATCTTCATCGCACCCATCATACCATTTTTCTCCTCCCTGAAACGAAACACACCATAATGGAGAAATTGTTGATAGATCTGAGGCGTGTATGGTTCAAGATTTCACCAGAAATCACTACGGTTTGAAATCAACGAGAATTAAAGATAGAAGACTGAGAATTAGGCAAACGTTTTCTTACCTGGCATGGCAAAACTTTTCCAAAATCTACAAACAATACATATTTCAAGCTGTAAGAAAATGGAAAAAATTGTTGTAGCATAGAATGAAGAAGAAGAAGAAGCAAGCATGGACGAAATTGCATGATGAAGAAGAACCAGAAGCATCTATGGACGAGATTGCATGCACTCAACTAAGGCGTTTGATATTTGAATATCTGCCCCAATTTTAAAGTTTCTTGGATGGGCTTTTCAATTGCCATTATTTAGAAGAATTGAAATCTTTTATTGCCATGGATGAAGACTCTCGTATGAGAATAGATGAACACCATCATCCCCAAAGGGCAGATTTTAACACATGAAGACCATTATTCATGGTGTGAATTGGACCAGTTGGACCGATTGAACCTGCCGAACCATAAACCGATTATAAAACCAATTTAATAATCGATTCGATTTTAAAAACATTAATTACCATTAAAATTTTGTTAGTAAAGTTTTTTTTTATATAATTTTAATATTAAAGTATATATTATATTAATGAGATTTAAACATTCTCTTTTAAATAATTTCACTTAACAATTAAACTAAGATACTAATATTTTTGTTAGTAAAGCTAAAATTGCAATCTCATAACTTTAAAAATTACATGAGCTCTTTTTTTTTTTTTTGAAAGTTACACAAGCATTATTAATTTATTGATATTTACTATAACTTTGAATAGTGAATAGCAGAATTATTATGAGTAAGTAGACCACATCAGTTATAAAAAAACATTTTATTAGCTTTTTTTTAAATCATTCATTATTTTTGAAATCTAAAGCACTTGAAAATCCGTTCAAATTTTAGACTTAGATAATATTTTATAATGCATCAAGTAATTATTTTATTTAATTAATTTTAAAAAACTGTCATCATTTTTAAAAATTTCATATAATTAAAAATCAACTTGAAGATTTTAGAAATTACGTTGGACAAATTATTCTCGTATACTCCTTCAAGCTCAATATTATAGATTATATTTATTTTTTTAGAAGTTTCAAAAAATATGTCACTTTCCATATTTAAATGTTGGTTTAACTATAAATTATTAAATTTATTCTTTCATTAATTGTCAAATATATCTACAATAATAATTAAATCTTTTTTAATTGTTTTGAATTGTAATTTCCTATACTTTTTTTTATATATTTCAATATTATGTAATTAATGAAATTTTATATCAAAAATAAAAAGTCATCCTTATATAGTTTATTCATTTTTTTTCAAAAATCTATTGTTTTTTTTAAAAAAAGTACAATAAATAGTATCAAATGACATTTTAATAAAAAAAGTAACTATCAATTAACAAAATCTAATTCTCTTAATTCTTGTGTAAAAAAACTGACATGTAATATTGGGATGAATGAAGTATTAAGTAATTATTTTTATCTTATTAATTTTTTAAAATTTAACAAATCAAAATATTTTAAAATAAAATAGTACTTTTAATATAATGTAAATTTATATTAAAATAATTATTTTTAAATAAAATTATTATATTATAATAATATATAAAATTCTAATATAAATATCGTTAATCTATACAATGTCTGATCCTTAAAATCCTACATGATTAGTGGTGCAACTAAAATGTTTTAAATTTGGGCTGGACAATAAAAAGTATAGACCCATTATTAGAACTCGAACTGGGCAGGCCTTGAATCTTGACATAAAACTTCAGCCGGAGCCGAGTCTGGCCCGCAAGATGATCATGCCTAATTTCCGAAAGCTGAGATTTGATCTTAGTGCATACTCTTAAAACTGAATTTGGGTTTTTTTTTTTCCAACAAGTCAGTTCCATAATCAACTGAAAAATATTCACACTGAAATCTGGAGAATTTAGAATGAAAACATCTCGATAATAAGATGAAAAGCTAATCAGTCCATATTAACTAATATAATTTTCGAAATTAAACTGTTTCAGAAAACGTGTCTACACTGAGTATATACACCTAATAAATAACTGGGTACAATTAATTTTAAAAAGGGAAATGAAATTAATTTTAAAACGGGAAACTAAATTAAACATGATAAGGAATATATTCATAATTGGTTGTCCTGCCAGTGCCATCTATGGCCTTTAATTTGTTTCTAGTCTAAGGTATACAGAATATACACCACAAGAAGGCATGCACATGATTTTTTTTAATGTTATGTCTCCTTGAGATGATTAAAGAGTACGTAGTGTAGTTAAGATCAAGGGGGACTTGTAGTCCACAAGGAGACATGACGTTGCTCATTGCCGCTGTACTACTACGGTTACTTCCAATAAACCTTTATTTATTACTCCAGAAAATAATTCAACCCCATTGTTAATTCTTATTCTCTAGTGGAATATCTCCACTGTATTCGCCATGAACAGTAAGGTACATTTGTGCTCTGTTTAGTGATGGTATGGTGGACGTGGCTTTGTCCAGCCCATCGGCCCCCC
The DNA here is from genome assembly GCA_949677035.1 of Omphalea diandra. Classification (NCBI taxonomy): domain Eukaryota; kingdom Viridiplantae; phylum Streptophyta; class Magnoliopsida; order Malpighiales; family Euphorbiaceae; genus Omphalea; species Omphalea diandra. Next base: position 2,172 of record CATIWR010210047.1, on the reverse strand, counting down.
ATTACTGACCAAAATGGAAACTTTACTGCTCTCTTTACATATAGTTTGCGTGTGAAGGGCGAGTTTCATAGCATTGTGCCTACGTAAGTTTCAACTAATTCCAGACATCATTAGCTATTTATCTTACATCATTAACACAGTTGCGTAATATAATTTAGTGCTAATTATTGGTGGCTCTCTCTTTCAAAATTGATTTTCCAAATTTAAGGTTCTTTGAAATGGTACTGAATTTATATTTGCGTTTAATTAGGTAAAAAAATTTAGAAAAAAAATAACAAAATGGTTATTCTAAATATACATTCATTTAAAATTACTATTTATCCAAATAGTTAAGCATAAATAACTAACAAGTTTCTCATTTGATAAAAATAAAGCAAAGCATTAGGTTTATGAGTGTTAATTAAATATTTGCACTCAATTTACTCCATATTTAGTTCGGTGTGGCATACCTTGTTGAAAAGAAGGAAAATGTTAATCAAAGGTAATTTTCTAGTTCTTCCATGACATGAAAGCATGAAAATAAAACCTTGCTGATTAATTGCTCAAACTTAACTATTACATGTCAAAGACAAACAATGGAATGGCAATTTATATCAGATATTCATATTGATCTCTTTACACTCTTTAGAAGACTAAGAAATGAAAATTTTGAGTTCAGTTTTCCCCTTCAGAAATATGATAGCTATTTCACCTTTGTGATGATAGTTAAATAGATAGAACTATCTTCGATCCTAGAGTTTACCGGCTATTGAGTCTCAGAAAAAAAAAACTGTAATACCATATTTTACATATATTATTGTAAGCTTTTGACACACATAGATGGATGCATGCATGCTAGTCTTGTTATTATTGTTATTAAATCATGGAGAGAGGGATATTGGCAGCTGAAACTTAGAGATAGTTCTTGACTTATAGCTATGAGCCGTATTCACTTTTCTGTGTTAATTTTGAAAGTTATGCCTTTGTTTTGTTGCAAACCTCGAATGTTTGGAACTGACTCTTTTTGTGTCTTTTTCCTATCAATATTTGTTTATCGTTTGTGCATGAATTTATTTTTAACATAATGCTAATTTCTCTTCATTCCCAATGCATATTCCACGCCACTTTTTTCTTTTATTATTTCATAAAAATGATATCACGAATCAACTTTTATGGATATAGAGTGTTAAACTTGCTTATTTCGCTGAATTAAAAATAGGGTTTTCAAAGGACTTGAATGGTGATATATCTGAGTCAAGAAATCTTGTTCAACACAGCAAAAAGCAAATTCCACTTATTGACTGAACTGAGCTCACTAGACAGTATGTATTTGAGATCATGTCATGAACAATAATGATAATAAGGCTATATATATGCATACACACACAATATAGAAGGATGACCCATGCCATATCAAATCACCCAGTGGACATGGGCATGTCCTGTCTAGCCCATGTTCTTGGCTTGCCTCCTCCTAGTGTGTACACCCCCAAATACCATGTCCTCCGCAGTCTCTCATCCTTGTTCTCTCAACAGGATATATAGAAACAACCAAAATATAGGAAAAGAAGGTTTTCAATAATTTGCTCATTATTGGATACTTATGCTTAAAAGTATGCGAGTGTTTGATTGCATTTGCATCATGTTTCTATTTATATTATTGGAAAATAATCCAAGTCGTTGATTGCTCCATCGATTACAACTAGTGTCATAGGCTAGTCATCTCATCTCCAACACTAGGAAAAAGTGGCCTATCTAGTCATGCAACAAAACCCATGAATTTTTTTTTTAATTTTTTTCCTCTTCTAAATTTAGAAATGCTAAATTTTGTCTGTAAAATTGGAATTATATTTCTTTTTCAAAAATATTATTGATGGGTTGATCAATAAGAATAGTTCTATTACTATTGTTATTATTGACTAGTAGTAAGCCATATGCTTGGCATTATTATTATTATTAGAGGAAAAGGCTGCTGCCCTGCTGCTGCCCTTTTAGATGTTATACAGTGACTAGAAATGAATGAATTACATGGTATCTTTGCAGTTCTTTCTTTTCTGTGTACTAAGGACTGGGCAGAGGGATTGTTCATCAAATCCTATTCTGATGCAAGTGCAGAATGCTTCCAAATAACGAGTTGGCGTTGTTGAAAAACTTGGATAGCAAAACGACATAGGGGTAATTTCATTATTTTTT
>CATIWR010210030.1:0-23439 GCA_949677035.1 Omphalea diandra | reverse complement strand
ATATATATATATATATATATATATATATATATATATAAAGGGACTAAAATCTCGTCCCTGATCTCCTATCCAGACCTTAAGGCATCTCTTTCCTATACCTAGTTTATCCAATTATACCAATGACCTCTCCTTCTTCTTCCTCCGCCTCTTCTATGAATGAGCTTATAAATTTTGGATTGAGAATAAGATAATGAGGGCTGTTATTGCCACAACCATTTTGAATGTGGCCATATTGTATTAAATAAATTTAATTTTTTATGTTTATATAACTTTTTTACTTATGTTAATGACATTCATTATACTTATTATTTTTACTTATCTCTCTCTTTTTTTTCTTTTTTAATTTATTGCAAAGGACGCGTATCGACCTCATAGCTAAAACAAGTTATTTTAGAGTTATTATATAATGGACTCTTATTCATATAACAATATAAATTAAGGTCTATCACACATGAAAAAAAAAATAGAATAATGAACCTCTACCTTTCTTTTTTTTTTTTAAAATGAACCACATGCCTCTTAAAAAAACACAAAAATAAGTTATTTTCTTCCTTTCTTCCTTCTTTTGACCTTTTATTCTTCTTTTATCTTTGTTATTTTAACTATAATAAATGATCCAATATTTAAGAACTACGATACAAATTTTTTATTATTACTTATTTTGAATTAAAAAACTTTTAAAAGTTTTATTTTATATAAAAATAAAATAAGTTCTATATTTATTTCTAAAAAGAAAAGAATAAATACATTGAAATTTATTATATATGGGTTCGTTAATATTTGTTTGCAGGTTTATTATAAATAAACATAATGACAGGTTCATTACAAATGAACTCACCCATAAGTTCATTACAAATGAAGTCTAGGTTCATTAGTATTTGCCTATAGGTTCATTATAACTTACGTATAAGTTCATTATAAATGAACTCTAGGTTCATTAGTATTTACCTGCATATTCTTTAGAACTTACCTATAGGTTCATTAGAAATGAACTTATAGTTTTTCAACAATGAACATATACAAGTTAATGAATATGATATTAAATTATGAAGAATAACCACTTTATAAATTAATAATTTTCTTAATTTATGTGAAAATACAAATAAATATTTTTCTAAACATTTGAAATAATAATAATAATAATAACAACAATAATGATAATAATAATAATAGTAATAATAATAATAATAATAATAATAATAATAATAATAATGTCAATGCAATTAAAAATAAATAAAAAAAAATGCAAAAGAGTATAAATATGTATATTTAAATTAAAAAAAAAAGTGTTGTAATAAGTGGCAGATGACGCAACCTAAGAGGAGGGATGAATTGGATTGTAAATAAAAATACAAACACAAACAAATATTAAGGAAGTAACACGCACAAATCAACATAAGGATTTTATACTAGTTCGACAACGTGCCTACTCCATTCCCTAAGTTTTTCACTTAGGCCTTTTTATTTGTTTTATAGGCTTACAAACAACCTTTCCCTTTTCAAGACCCAAAGACAAACTTCCCTTTTATATGCTCAAGGACAACCTTTCCTTAGTATTTTTCTAGGCACAATACCAACCTTTACAACCACTAGCAAGGATAGATCCAAGCAGTGTCAATACCTCTCAAATCAGGCAGCAAATATACTATTAATGCTTAAGAAAACCTACTCTTAAAAAGAGTAATAGAGTAATTTCATTCTACTGAAAAATACAAGCAACACCAAAAAAAGTTTGCACAAGGACTTGCTAAAAGTTCTCTAAATGTTTACAAATGTTCTCCAAACTTTCAAACTTTTTTTCCAGTCTTAAAAAAATGCTCCTTATATAGCCAAACTCTAAAACTAGTTGTTGGAACAATTGATCTTCAGTCTAGTAGCTTTTCTGCAAAACTAGCCATTAGAGATGACAACACCCATTGCTCTTTATCAATCTCGTGGCACTTATAACAGTTACTTTCAATGCTCGTTCTCCATCATTCAATGCTCATTGGCTTTGACTATAATGTCTATTGGAGTACGAATAATGCTCGTCATTCATTTTTAGAAACCTTAAACTTTGTGCTCCATTTTTTGAACTTTGAACAATTGCTTTCCATGCCTATTGAGCAATTCACAATACCCATTAGAAACTCCTTCAATGCTTATTGAGAAGGGCCAATGCCTATTTCAAGTTTCAGAAGCTTTAGCTCGAGCTTGGACTCTTTTTCCATGCCATTTTTTTAATATGTAACATTTGTTGATAGGCCAGATCAATACCTATTATGAAAATATAATGCCCATGGTGAGGTCCAATACAGTTTAACCTGGAGTAATTCTCTAATGCTTGTTGTAAAGGGACAATGCTCGTTGCGAGGTCTAGAAGACTTTGGCTATTTGCAACATCCAATCAACATTTATTGTTCATCTTTCAATGCCTGTTGAATGGTCCAACACGTGTTGGGAGAAGTTCAATGCTCGTTGAACTTGCACAATGCCCATTGAACTTGTTATGGCCCTTTAATGTTTGTTGGGTCTTGGAGTCACATGTTCTCTGAACATCCCCCCAGCATTCATAATAATCTCCCCCTTTAATGTTGGTCGGGTCTATTCAAATCATCCAAAAACATTAAAATACAAACATTAGAACTTCTCCTAGCTTTGTTATAGTTCAAAATACATCTTTCAAAGTAGAGAAGAAGGTCTAATGCCTTTAGGTCACATGTTCTCCAAACATTCACCCATTAGTATTCACAACAAAAGGAAAGTTGTTCAAAAAATTAAAGAAAGCAAGTAGTAATTACAGAAGAGATACACACTTATGTATTTTAAATATGCCATAATATGTGTTTTGAACCCTTGGAAACACAAAGAATAATGAATAGGGTTCTATAATATATTTTATAATTATTTTATGCTTCTTGATGTTTTTTTATCCAAAATTTTATGCTTCTTGATTAATATCTCATAATTGAATATTTATTTTAATAGTTCAAAAGACAAATCTTACGACATGACAATTTAATGGACCATCCACCAAATGCTTAAAAATGAAAGAAAGGAAAACCATTTGAAAACCATGTTATAACATCCTCAACCCAAACCATATGCATTTTAATTATGTTATGTTTGAATATATGCATCACATGGCATAAGCATGAGAATAAAACTTGCATTACTGCATTTGAATATGATGTTTGCATAATGGCATAACAAATTGTCATATGTTACGTGCGTGTTATAGTATTTCAAATAATGGTGTTTTGGAATTTATTAAAAGTATAAGGAGCATATGAGAATTAGTAGATGGATAAAGGTGACGAAGGAGTGAAGAAGAAGGACTAAAAGAGGAAAATTTACCTTCGAACCAATAAGAAGTCATCATGATTTTTTCTTACTAAGATAGGTATACGAATGGAATTTTTATTCCTTTAGAAGCATATTAAAAAGGCAAAAATATGAGGAAGTGCAACAGAAGGAAGAGAGCTAAGAAAGAAAGAAAGAAAAGAGGAGGAGGAAGAGGTGAAGAAGAAGAAGAATATGAAGAAGAAAAAGAAGGAAAAGAAGAAAATTTGAGTTAACTATGAAGAATCTTAAGGTTTTTTAACTTTGGTGAAAGGCATGTGATTTCATATTTGTTCTCCCATGAAATTTCTCCTCCATATCATGTTAATCATGAGCAAATAGAGGGAGTTATAAAGTAATTATAGTTAGGATTCATGGGAGAAGTTATTGATAGTGAATATGAGTTGAATTCCTTAATATTGTTAACCAAGCAACAAAATCTAGTAGTCTATGTGGCATAAACATTTGATAGTTTATGTGGCAACAATTTATGATAGTCTGTGTGGCAACCAAATATGATAGCTTATATAGCCACAACATCATAACAATCTGTGTGACAATAACATTTGATATCCTGTATGGCATTAAAGAGTAAAAAACTCTTTATTTCGTGTATGGATATGATGAGTTATTTATATTTAAATACTTATTATATTATTTATGATTGAAGTATCATTATGTGTTTACTTACTGAGTATACAAGCTCTCTCCTTTGCATTGAATTTTCTTTCAAGAAGAGCATACTAAAGATTGCATCTAGTTTGCTATATAGCATAGTCTAATAGAGGTTAAGCTAGTATGCATTCTAATAATATTTTGGTTTGTTTAGCCATGTATAATTTTGTTGTAAATAGTTAGTATGTTATGATATAGGATATATATTGTTCAAAATACTTAAAGAGAGGTCCTTTAATGACAATGGATGGCATGAGAAAATTTTAATGATATTGTGTCACTTTAGTACTCCATGTCTTATGCATGAGTTAATGTACCAACTTTAGGAATAATTAGTAAATGGGATGTCACATTTTAGTGGTATCATAGCGGGTAAATGATTTTATAGACTTGTGTAATATGAATATGTTGCATATGATTTTTGCATTATGTTAATACTTATATGCATTTGCATATAAGTGTGCAGATGCATCTGGCAAAGTTCATGCTAGCCTAAAGGTTATAGATGAGTCTATTGAGTCTGTTCATTCACATTAGCATGTTGACCATGTTGCGAAGAATCTTAAGATGTTAGGAAATAATCTAACTATGAGTGTTATCATACAGTTTGTTGAGATGATGTAGAGATTTGCAACAAAGGCATATGTTGGACCTGTTATCAATAAGAATCATGATAGATTGAGGAAGTAAGTGCCTATTAACTTTAGGGCACTACAGATCCTGCTGAGGCTGAAGAGTGGCTTCGAAGATTTGAGAGACTTTTGAATACGCTTGAATGCACCCTTAAGCAAAAGCTGAAGTATGCAATATATTTGCTTCAAAAGAATGTCTTAGATTAGTGGGAGACTATTTTAGGTAGACTGCTTAACTGATGACTTTGACATGGGATAATTTTCTAAGGGAGATTGCAAACAAATACACATTAACAGTATACTTAGATAAGGAAAAGATGGAGTTTTTTCCAATTAAAGCAAAATGATATGACAGTGGAGGATTATAAGGTATAATTTTTTAATCTCTTAGGATATGCCTCAGCGTATGTAGATATAGAGGAATTAAAGTGCTAAAAATTTTAGACAAGACTAAGGTTAGAAATTCGAGATTAATTAGTAGTCAAGCTAGCTAATTGTATTGTATTATTAGTGGTAGCTATTCGAGCAGAGGAGGTGATCCAAGAAAAGAATGCAATTGAGGCAAAAAGGAAGAGAAGTTATACAGGGTGGAGTGGAGAACCAAATATAGCAATAAAAAGAGGTGGTTTCACATCATTTAGGGGATTAGGATTTTAAGTTGTTGATGGTAATCAAAGAGGCAGATGACAAAATCAGTCTACTAGATTAATATAAGTGCCATCGAGTAGAGGTGGCTATGGTAGTTTTGAAGGCTCAATGGGTAGGAGAGGATAGATGGGTATAATGGGCAGAGGTGTAGCCCAATTTGTGCTAATTATGGAAGAACTCATTTTGGAGAGTGTTGGGGACTTAAAAGGCTTATTTACTATACTTATAGATAGCTAGACCATGTGAGTCAAAATTGTCAAATGACAAGTTTGACTAGAGGGAAATCTCAAATAGTTGGGTAGAATAGTGTTTATGAGAATGTTCATGGCACAAGTAGAGGTAGAAGACGAGGTAGAGGTAGAGGAGGACATAGTGGAACAACTTCAATTTTTAGTAATGGATAGACAGCCCATACTCAACCATGGGCTAGAGTTTATGTTATCACTCGTCAAAAGGCTCCAATAGCTCCGAAAGTTATTTCTGGTACAATTTCTATTTCTGATTTAGACGCTTATGTTTTCGTAGATCCAAGATCTACACATTCATTTATGTCTTTAGAATTTGCATCATGGGTGCATGTTATAATTGAATCCTTAGGATATGATTTAGGTTTTTGATGCCTACTGGAGATAGTATGATTATAAACAAAGTATGCATAACTTGTTTAATTCTAGTGTGTGGTGTCATATTGCTTACATATTTGATATTGATGAACTTTAAGGAATTTGATATTATTCTACGAATGGACTGATTAATAAAACATCATGATATTTTAGATTGTCATACTAAATAATTGATTATCAGATCATCAGGACAACTAAGAGCTATATTTTTTAAGGAGTGAAAAACTGTTCTAAATTGTTTAATCTCAACTATTCAAGCTTTTCAACTAATCAAAGAAGGTTGTGATGCATTTATAGTAAGTGTGGTTGACACTAACATTCCTAGTTTAGGTTTGGCAGATATTCCTATAGTAAGAGAATTTTTAGAAGTATTTCTTGATGACTTGTCGAGTTTGCCACCGCATAGAGAAGTTGATTTTAATATTAAGACCTTAATAAAAGTGACACCTTTATATTGCACCATATTGAATGGTAGTAGTGAAACTGCAAGAATTAAAGAAACAATTCGAAGAGTTGTTGCAAAAAGGTTTCATTCGACCTAGTACATCTCCTTAGGGGGCACTAGTGTTGTTTGTGAAGAAAAAGGATGGAAGCATACAAATGTGTATTGACTATAGGCAACTAAATCGAGTAATAGTAAAGAATAAATATCCCATATTGAGAATTGACAACTTTAAGTTGCAATGGTATTTTCAAATTTGATTTGAGATATGGGTATTGGCAGTTGAGCGTTACTGAGCTAGACATTCCAAAAACTACTTTTCATACTAGATATGGTCACTATAAGTTCCTTGTTAGCCTTTTAGGTTAACCAATGCACCAAAAACATTTATGGATTAATGAATCATACCTTTTAGTAATATCTTGATCAGTTTGCGATTGTGTTTATTAATGACATTCCTATATACTCATAAAATCATGGGGGGCGTAAGCAACATCTGATAATCATATTACATATCTTAAAGGAAAAATAATTATATGCCAAATTGAACAAATGTGACTTTTGGATGGAATAAGTAGTCTTTTTAGGGCATATTATGTTCAAACATGATGTTCAACCTGATTTGGCTAAGGTGAAAGCCATTTTGGAATAGGATCCACCTAAAAATGTATCAAAGGTGAGTAGTTTTCTTGGGTTGGCTGCTTATTATAGATGATTTATATAAGGATTCTCTATTATTACTGGGCCATTAACAAAATTACTGAGGAAGAATATAGATTTAAATGGGATGATCAATGTCAGCAAAGTTTTGAAGAATTGAACAAGAGATTGACTATGACACCAATTTTGACATTGCCATTAACAAATGTTGGATTTGTGGTGTATACTAAAACATTAGAATGGGGGGTTAGGTTGTGAACTGATACAACATGGAAAGGTGATAGTTTATGCTTCTCAATAGCTAAGGCCTTACGAGTTGAATTATCTTACACATGACTTAGAGTTGGTAGCCATTGTCAACGCCTTGAAAATTTGGAGGTATTACTTAAGATATTTCAGATTCTAACTAATCATAAAAGCTTAAAATATATTCCAACCCATAGACAATTGAACCTGAGGTAGAGGAGATGGATAAAATTATTAAAGGACAATGATTGCACTATAGATTATCATCTAAATAAGGTTAATGTTGTTATCGATGCTTTTAGTCAAAAGGCCTTAGATGTTGTTACTGGCATTATTGGTTATAATTTGACATCCTTACTTAATCTTCGTGCTTTAAATGAAAAATTTGAGATTGAAAATGTGATAGCTATAATGACTATACTTCAGTTAAAGCTTATGAAAGAAATTAGAGATGTTCAGAGGAAGGATCCATATTTGTAGAAAATGTTATTAAAGATACAAGAAGGTAAGAAGACTATTTTTTTTTATTAGATATGATAAGATGATAATGATGGCTATTCGAGTTTATATATTAGATGTTTATGGTTTGAGATCAAAGATTATGTAGGAGGCATATAATGCACTATATGTTATGCACCCTAGAAGTATAAAAATGTATAGAAACCTGCGTCTTATTTTTGGTAGTCAAGATGAAGAAAGATATAATAGAGTTTGTATTAAGATGTTTCACCTACCAATAGATCAAGGCAGAATATCAAGCACTAGCAGGTAAGTTGCGTCCTTTATATATTCCTATATGGAAATGGGAAAAAATTTTAATGGATTTTGTTGATGGTTTACCTCATGTACAGAAAAGGCTTAATGGTGTTTGGATTATTATGGATAAACTTATAAAATTTACACACTTCTTGCCTATACGACAAACATATTCACTTTATAGACTAGCTAAAATATATGTTGTTGAGATTATGAGATTACTTGACATTTTTATTTCTATTGTGTTAGATAGAGATCCTCAATTCACTTCTCATTTTTAGAACAACTTACAAACAGCCTTAGGTACTCGTTTGAGTACTGCTTTTCACCTATAAATAGATGGTAAATCAGAGAGGACTATTCAGATATTAGAGGATATGATATGAGCTTATGTATTAGAATTCAAAAGTAATTGAGATGATCATGTGCCATTAATGGAGTTCGCATATAATAACCATCACTTTAGTATTGCTATGGCACCATATGTAGCTTTATATGGCAGGAAATGTAGAAGTTTAATTTATTAGGATGTTAAAGGAATGAGATAGTTAGAGGGTCCTAATATCGTACAAGATACAATGGCCAAAATCTTAGTTAGAAGATGTTTGTGAGCTACTTAAGAAAGATAAAAAGGGTATGTTGATAAACGTAAATGAGAAATGGAATATCAAGTTAGAGATAAAGTATTTTTAAAGGTTTCACCATGGAAAGGCATTATTAGGTTTGAAAAATAGGGAAAGTTGAGTCTAAGGTACATTGGGCCATATGAGATCATAAAGTGAATTGGGCCTTTGGCATAGTAATTGGCATTACCAGCAGAATTATCTCAGATACATGATGTGTTCCATGTTTTTATACTTCAAAGGTTTCTATATGATCCTAGCTATATATTATCAGAACTAGAGATTAAATTGTTTGATGATATGACTTATCACAAAGAACCAGTTAAAATTTTTTATTAGTAACTAAAATAGTTAAGGAATCGAGTGATACCGATGGTTAAAGTGAGATGAAGCCATCACTCACCAAAGGAGGTCACTTGGGAAGTAGATGAACATATGAGATGATAATATCCATATATATTCTAAAGTTCTAGTAGGTAAAATTTTAAGGATGAAATTTTCATAAGAGGGGGAGAATTGTATCATCCTCAACCTAAATCATATGCATTTTAACTATTTATATTTGAATATATGCATCACATTACATAAGTATGACAATAACACTTACATTATTGCATTTGAATGTGAATATGATGTTTGTCTAGTGGCATGGCAAGTTGTCATATGTTATACGCATGTCATTATATTTTAAATAATGGTGTTTTGAAACTTATTTAAATTTTATGGACCATATGGGGATTAGTAAATGGATAGAGCTGGTGAAGGAGTGAAGAAGGAGGATTAAAAGGGGAAAATTAAACTTCCAACTAATAGGAACAAGCCACCATAATTTTATCTTATTAAGGTAGGTATACAAAGAGATTTTTATTCCTTTAGGAGCAAATTAAAGAAGCAAAAACATGATCAAGTGCAACAGAAGGAAGATAGCTAAGAAAGAAAAAAAGAAAGAAACGAGAAGAAGAAGGAAAAAAAGAAGGAGATGAAGAAAAACTTAGTTAACTAAAAAGAATCTTGAGGTTTTCTAGCTTTGGTGAAAGGTATGTGATTTCATATTTGTTCTCACATGAAATTTCTCCTTCATGTCATGTTAATCATGAGCAAATAGTGGGAGTTATAAAGTAATTGGAATTAGGATTCATGAGAGAAGTTGTTGATAATGAATATGAGCTGAATTTCTTTAATTCTACTTTCAGGACAGATTGTTTTATCCATGATTTTATAACCATAAAAGATGAATTAGGCAAAATTTAAAGCATGAAAGTTATATGTCTATGCCTCATTTAACTGTCTGTAAAATAGTTTTTTTAAATAATTTGTGTATGAAGAGATATGGCCCCTTGATTGTGATTGGGTGCTGTTAAAACCTTCTCAGCTCTCAGTTCTGTTTTCCAATAATTTCATGCGGTTAGAATGAGAATTAGGTGAAGTTCAAAATATAAAATTTGTAGCATTTTATCTTATATAAATGCTTGTAAAGTAATTTTGCTTGATATTTGGTGTGCTAAGAGATATGGCTCCTTGATTGGTACTGATCTTGAATTTGCTCATGCTTGCAAAGTTTGATGTTGATCATTTGAGGACTTTATAAGCTGAATTGGAACATGTGTGAAACATGAAAAATGTTCATTTATATGTTAACTAATTGAATATAAAATAGTGTTTCAATTGGACTTCTATGTTTTGAGATCTGGCTAAGTTTACGAGACTGTTTAGTGTATAATTGCACTCAAAATAGGGAAAATTTATCAAATTAACCATAAATTATGTAGTGCATATTTTGGACTGAATTTTGGATATTTTGTACCTATTTATGTCTAGTTTAATCAAAAATTAATTAGGTCATTTGGATTTATGAGGTAAAAGTAATTATAGAAACAACCTACCAGGGTCATGATATTTTACTATAACATATATGTATAACTAGAGGAAAGTCTTATTTTATCGACATGAATTGATTTGGTATATTGAAATAGGTCCTAGAGGCGTTGAAGATAATATTTAGAGTAAGTTGGGACCATCCACAACTTAATAGCTTGAAGGAGGAGGTAAGTAAAAAGCTAATAGTATTCAAAATGTGATTGGTTAAATGCCATGAATGTATACTTAATGGAATGAAATGTTATTGAATGAGATGATATTGATGATTATTTGATGAAAGGATTGTTTTAAATTATTTATTTTTATGAGACATTGATAAATTATAACTTGGGAATGAAAGTATGTTGTGATGATTTGCCAAAATTTGTGGTTGTTGTTATTAGTCATTATATTGCTCAAATTTTGTTGGATTTATAGTTGATTTGTTAAAAGACCGATACTTGATGTTGTTGAGCAAGCAACAAAGTCTTATAGCTATGTGGTAACAATATATGATAGTCTGTGTGACATTAACATTTGATAGCCTGTGTGATATTAACATTTGATAATCTATGTGACAACAATATATAGTAGCCTGTGTGGCAACAATATATGGTAGCCTATGTAGCAACAACATTTAATAGCTTGTGTGACAATAATATCTATAACCTATATGGCAACTATATATGATAGCTTATGTGACAATAACATTTGATAGCTTGTGTGAAAATGATATTTATAGTCTGTGTGACAATAATATATAACAAACTGTGTGGCAATAACACTTGATAGACAATGTGGCAACAATATATAACAGGTTGTGTGGCAATAACACTTGATAACCTATGTGGTATTAAATAGTAAAAAACTCTTTATTTAGTGCATGGATATGATAATGAGTTATTTATATTTAAATGCTTGTTATGTTATTTATGATAGAAGTATCATTATGTGTTTACTTTCTAAGTATGCAAACTCACTCATTTGTATTAAATTTTCTTTCAAGAAGAGTAGACTAAAATTTGTATCCAGTTTGCATTTTGAAGTTGTTGTCTACCAGTCTGATAAAGGTTGAGCCAGTCTGTAGTCTATTAGTAATTTGGTTTTTCTAGTCATGTATAATCTGTTGTAAATAGTTACTATATTGTGATATACGATACATAGTGTTCAAAATAATTGAATAAAGGTCCTTTAATGACAATGAATAATATGAGAGAATTTTAATGATATTATGTAACTTTAGTATTTCATGTCTTATGAATAAGTTAATGCACCTACTTTAGGAATGATGAATAAATGAGACGTCACACATGCATGTTTATTTTTTTAAATGATAATCATATATTTGATTTTTATATTATAATGCAATACTTATTTTATTATTTTATAGATGATTAATTTTTTTTTATTTTTTATAGGTGATTAATATCTCTAAACTCAAATGTGAACTAAGCAATGGAGTTTAAAAAATATTAAAAAAGGTGAAATTTTGAATTACTTATCATTATTTTGAACTTTTTATACTTGTTTATTTATTTGAGACTCAAATTAATTAAAATTCTTCATTTGTCTTTTATAGGTTGTTATGAAAATTAATTAATCATTGCACTTCAATTTTTATTTTTGCTAAGACAAAATATCTATAAGTAATTACATTAAATAATTTTATTTTGTTGAAATATAAACGATGGGGTAAGATGTATTTTCAGACTCTTTATTTTGATATATACACACTATTCCCGGCACTATTGTATATAGACATTAACATTGTAATTGAACTTTTATACTTTATTATCATCCTTTAGATAACAATTTTTTTTTTCTTTTAATCTCTGAACTAACGCTAATTGAGATATTTTATATAAAGGATTTGTTTTATAATTTTTTTAAAAAACTAATCAGATTTTCGTATAATTAAAACATAAATTTATTATCCCAAATTGTTTACTCTATATTTTCGGTAAAAAAATAGGTAATGTTCATGAAAAGTTTTTTTTTTTAATTTTTTTTTAACACAGCCAATCATGAAATTGCAACTACATGATATTACGTCTAATGCCCATTAGATAGCTCCACCAATAATCAATTGTTCCTATTTTTAGGTATTTGGCTGTGAACCCATTACATTAGCTAGTAAGCTTTAGATTTAAGCACTGCTAAATTGGTTGCGGCAACATAAACATTCAGCTACGAGGCTGAGGTGTGTGGATCAATTTTATACCAAATAAAAATGATGTGTACTGAATTTCATTAATAGAATTAGAAGTGTAATATAGGTATAAAAAATCAAATCCATTTAATAGGCTACGGCATGCTAAATGTCTGTGATAATAGCAATTTCTAAGATAATTTAATGGAAAAGAAAAATCTCATAAAATTCCCAAAGAAGATCCAATTAAGAGTCATAAATCGTAGTCATATCATTATCATGAGGGACGTAAACCACTCGAGGAGTGGAGGCAAATTGGTCTTTGAGGGCCACCCTTCCAGGTCACGTAGAAAATGATAGACAGTAGTTATCTAGAATTCCACCTATTCAAAAAAAAAAAAAAAAGTGTATAATTAGAAATCCCAACTGTTAACGATGTAGTATGAGTGTGGTGAGTCCAATAAATATCTCTCTCTGTCTCTCTCTCTCTCTCTCTAGTTATGTATTATGTGCTATGTATTATGTATGATCAATTCTAAGTCAAGGTAAACATTTTTGCCTATCCTAAAAAATGCAGACGACGTTTCTCTTTCAAAGACTTGGAAATTGTTCATCTTTTTTTGTGATCATTTTGTTTGTCTTACCAGTGGCTAGTTTTTGGCCCCTAAATAATGTTGATGCAGTTCCCATCATAACTTTGCCTAATAATGAAAAGATACCGGCAGTTCTTGTATTCGGAGATTCTATAGTGGATACAGGCAACAACAACAATATTAAAACTACAGCCAAGTGTAATTTCCTTCCTTATGGGAGGAAAACCAACTGGAAGGTTTAGCAATGGCAGGTTCCCCTCTGACCTTATAGGTATAGTGTTAATTAACTATTTTTACACATCTATTATCTGCATGCAGCGCTTGTTTATCTAGTCTTAGTACTCTGATTTAATGCTATGTTTCGTATCGAAAATTGATGAAACAAAAGTTCCATAAAAAATTTCATTGGTTATGTTTCAATAATTTAGGCTTGTCTTTTTTGTTTTCCCTTCGCCAAAAAGATATGACATCTACAGACGAAAATCTTCATCAATATTATATTTAAAATTGGTCAAAGTTAAATGCGTTTGAATATGAATTAAATACATCATTATAAATATTAAAATCACGAATACAATAACTTCAACAATGTTATGAACCTAACATGAGATGTTTTGGTATTAGGGTCTCAGTTTTATCTATGAAGTGGATTGTCGTGTTTGCAAATTGCCATGTTCGGTTAGCCGCTTCCCCCACATTGCACCCTCTCTCCCTAATAAAATGCAAAACGCTAAGATAGAACCCCAAAAAGGAAAGAAAAAAATGCAATATTTTATAGAAAAATATTTTGGCTTTTATGAAATTTATTTTAATATTTAACTTATTGTGA
Source organism: Omphalea diandra (assembly GCA_949677035.1). Lineage (NCBI taxonomy): Eukaryota > Viridiplantae > Streptophyta > Magnoliopsida > Malpighiales > Euphorbiaceae > Omphalea > Omphalea diandra. The sequence continues at coordinate 9,385 of CATIWR010210030.1, read as the reverse complement.
ATTTTTTTCCCGTCTTTTCTTTGTGAAAAGAAAAATATAATTTCTAGTATATAGTGTTTTATCAATTTTTTATCTAGAAAAATCCAAATTTATGGAAATTGTTTTTTAAAACTTAAAATGATTGTTAATTAAGTTTTGACTTGGTACTGTTAATTAATCTATAAAATAATGAGATTAAGAGTTAAAATACGTTGGAGTCTTATAAGGAAAAAAAAAAACACATTTTTTTTTGTCATGACTTTGCGAGTGCAAATTGCAAATTCTTCATTCAGAGGAAGTGAAGATCCAAATAAGTAATTAAGCTGTTTATAAAATTATGTAATTCCAAATTCTAAGGTTATATCCCCAAAGGAACATTTTAATGGTAAAAGCTTGAGTTCACTATTAGGAGGTTTTAGATTTTTCTATATTTGGTGGACTAATTGTGAAAGAAAAATTAAGAGAAATTAAAAAAAATGAAAAGAAAAAAGAATTTTAATTTTTTTTTCTCTTATTTGAATATGGGAGAAAATTCAAATTCATTAAATATAAATTTACCTTTCCAATATCATTGAAAGAGATAATATATGAGACAAAATAAATATATTTCAGTAATTGAATATATTTCACACTTTTCAATTTAATATTTTCTTCTTTTTCTTTTTAAAATATAGAGAAATTTTTAATGTTTAATTTCTCTCCAAGAGTCTTAGAAAAATGTAATTTCGCTCTATTTTTTCCCTCTCTTTCTCTTACTTGCAAGTCAAATGAAATAAATAATTTTAATTTCTGTTTTTTTTTTCTCTACACTTCTCTTCAACTAAACAAAGGGTTAAATTTTTTTTTTTGGAGAATACGAATAAAAGAACTATCTTCATTGTGTAATATATCCAACACAAAAAATAAAATAAAATAAAATAAAATAAAAATGAAGCCATTAACTAGAGTTATAAATAGGTTGGATTAAGTTTTATTGGATTTGATCATTTTAAGTTGGATTATTTTTAGATTGAGTCAGATTTTGGATTTATATTTTAAAATAATATATTTTGAGTTAATCTTTTATTATTCACTTTTTAAAAATATATCAAGTGGGTTGTGTAGATAAGGCCATTGTATGTACAGACCACTAAAGCCGTATAAAATAAAGAAAAAAGAAAAAAGAAAAGGAGAGGACATCCATAATATAATAGACCAAATTACCCCTAGTCCCTCAAAGTTCACAAAAGTAGTTCCTACCTTTTGAATTGTGTATGAATTACATAGTTACCTTAGAAATATAAGAATCCAATCTCTAGGATTGTTAGAAGGATGTTTGAAGTAAATCAGGCAAAAAACTTATCATGAACAATTGCCTAAATAACTTTAAACCTTAAAATTATAATTCGAATGCAAGTTCATCCGTAAGAAAGCTATAAGTGTTATGATAAGAAATTCTTAAACTAGATCCATATACCAAAATGGCTAGAACATTGAAAACAGATTAAGAACAACCTTGCTCCTGCTAAAGAGTTGTTAGGACCTCTAGTACTTGCTAAAAAGCTATTAGAATGTCTAATGCCTATTAGAAAGTTGTTGGGGACATAAAGAACACACTGGTGCATACTAGAGAACTACCATAACAACCTTAGTATTTAGTTGAGAGCTATTAAAACTCTTGTTTTTTTTTATTATTGTTATCTTCTTGGTCTTTTAAACTTCAAACTCCATTTGGTCATCTCCTAATCTAAAGGTTTATTTTCCTAACTCCACATCAATAATAGCTCTACATGTTGCTAAGACTAGCCTTCCTAAGATGAGTGTTATCCCATAGTCTTTTTCAAAATCTAACACCACAAAATCTATTAGAAAGATGAGCCTATCCACCTTAATAAAAATATCCTTAATTCTCCCTATAGGATATATGATCGATCTATCTAGTCATTAAAAAGGTATCCTTATTTCCTTGAGCTCTCCCATCTTCAATTCAATGAAAAGAGATAACTAAGGAGATTTTTGTAGGTTATGAACTAGTCCTAATTAAGGAGCCATAACTTTACATACACACCAAAATAAGCAAAATTGTTTTACATACATTTAGATGGGGTATAAAGCTACAAATTTTATGGCTTACACTTTCCCTAATGTCTACTATAGGTTTATGAAATTGTGGATACAAAAATCTACTATAACAATAAAATGAACACAATAAGCTATTGTTTCTCTTAAGCTTCAATTTCCATACTTCAGCTCTACCTTAAATACTCCATAATGCATATGTTTCATGTGGAAAGAAGATAAAATCACTTACCTCTTTTGCCAAAACTAGAAAAGCTTGGGGTTTCTTCTAAGCTTGCTCACTTCTCTTCTTCCTCTTCTTTTTATTTTTCTTCTTATTTTCTTTTCTTTGTTTTTTTCTTAGCTCTCTTCCATTTTTTGCACTACCTCGCATATTTTCCACTCAAATATGCTTTAAAAGAAAAGAAATTTAATTTGATTACTACTCTAATAAGACAAAATCATATTGTCTTACTACCATTGGTTATAAGCTCAATATTCCCCTTTTAGTCTCTCTTCTTCAATCCTTCATTACCTCCATCCATCTATTAATCCTTATATGCTACTTGTACTTTTAAATAAACTCTAAAATGCCATTATTTAAGATATTATAACATGAACATAAAATATGATAATTTTCCATGCAACCATACAAATATCACATCAATGTTCAAGTGTCCCAAATGAAATGGTGCAAATGTCATCATCATACTTATTAAATTCGCATATCTAAATGATCATTATCCAACCCATATGTTCATGTGACATTGCGAATCATTTATGTAATGAATGTGTTCATATGAGGTGCTAATGAATGAGGATAGGGACGTTACATTTCTCATTCTATTATAAATAATTTCATCCTCAAAATTCAATACCTGCAAACAAATATGGATATTGTCCTTTCATGTTCTCTTTGGTTTCCCATGTAGCCTCTTCATATGAGTGGCTTCTCCATAACATCTTAACCAAAGGGATTTATTGATTTTGTAACTATTTTGTGTTATAACCAATGATTTTCATTAGTTCTTTAACATAACTTACATCATCTACAATTACTATTATTGGATCACTAAGTATATGTATAGGATCAGACTGATACTTTTTCAGCATACTTACATGAAATATATCTTGAATCTGAGCCATCTCTGATGGTAGTGCTAGCCTGTAATCCAATGGACTGATTCTTTCTTGGATCTCATATGGCCCTATGTATCGAGGACACAGTTTATCCTTCTTACCAAATCTAATCATTCTACTTCATGGTGAAACTTAAAGGAACACTTTGTCTCCTACCTCATATTCCATTTCTCTCTTATGTTTATTTGCATAGCTCTTTTGACCATCTTATATTGCATTAAGTTTGCTCTTAATTACCTTTACCCTATCTACAGTGTATTGCACTAGTTTTGAATCTTCTTAAACACGTATCTCTTCTTCATCCCAATAGATAGGACTTTTATATTCTCTTCCATATATTGCTTCATGTGGTGCCATTTATATATTGCTATGATAATGATTATTATAAGCAAATTCAATCAAGGTAATATATTCATGCATTCACCTTTAAACTCTATCATACAACTTAAAGCATGTCTTCAAGTGTCTAAATTGGCCTTTTTGATTGCCCATCTATCTGAGGATGAAAAATAGTATTGAAACTCAACTTGGTACCTAAAGCCTATTGCAAACTGACCCAAAATTAATATGTAAATTGTGGATCTCTATTTGATACAATGGACTCTAGAGCATCATGTAATCAAACAATTTCATCCATATATTTTTTGGCTACGTGTTTAAGTGAACTACCCCTATTAAATAGCTAAAAGTGACCTAACTTAATCAATCAATGATCACCCATATAGCATCATTGTTTTCCAAAGTTCCATACCAAAATCATCAATGGTTTTAATTTTCTAGCTGGTGCTTGGTATTTTATTTTGATACGCTGACAAGTCAAACATGTTAAAACATAGGCTGCTATATCTTTCTTCATTATGGGCCACCAAAATGAGACCACGGGGTATTATACATGTAACATCCCTATCCTCATTCATTAGCATTCTCATATGAACATATTCATTACATAAATGATTTTAATTCCTCATGGACATATGCATTGGGTAAATGATCATTTAGATATGTAAATTAGATAAGCATGATGATGACACTTGCACCATTGCATTTTGGACACTTGAACATATATGCAATGATTGTATAGTTGCATGAAAAATTAACTTATGTTGTGTGCATCATATAATATCATAAATAATGGTGTTTTAGAACTTATTTAAAAGTATAAGGAGCATATGGATGGAGGTGATGAATACTGAAGGAGATGGACTAAAAGAGGAATATTGAACTTTCAACTAATGGTAGTGAGACACCATTATTTTATCATATTAGGATAGGTCTAGAAATTAAAATTTTCACCTTTTAGGATATTATTGGAGAGTTAAACACATGAAGGAGTGCATAAAATATGAAGAAAGAAAGGAAGAAAGAGGAAGAAGAAAGAGAAGAGGTAGAAGAATGAGCTAGCTTGGAGGAAACCCTAAGCTTTTCTAGTTTTGGCAAAAGAGGTAAGTAATTTTATCTTATTCCAACATGAAATTCCTCCCTCATAACATGTTAAACATGCATAATTAGGAAGAATTATGGTGTAATTTGAGGTATAACTCATGTATTAAGGTTGAAGCTCAAAAGAAATAAGAGCTGATTATGTTGACTTTGTTGCCAGAATAGATTTTGTACCCATGATTTCATAACCCTAGAGTAGGAATTAGGAAAGTGTAAAATATGAAAGTTGGTGCTTTATATCCCATCTATGTTAATGTAAAACAATTTTGCTTAATATGGTGAGTTTGATGAGATATGCTCCTTCATTAGGGCTGGTTCGCAGCCAACCGAAATCTCCTCAGTCTTTCTATTTTCATATATTTTGATCACCTTATATGCTGATTTAGACAAAGGTCAAAATATGATATTTTATGTTTATATATACTTGTAAAACAGTTTTGTTTGATTTGTTGTGTGGAAATAGATATACCTTTTTAATTATGTCTGACCCTGAACCGAATGAAATCTCATCAGTCTTTTAATTCCATTTGCCAATAATTTGATGGACATAAAATCGGATGCAAACTTGAAAGTTGTATATTTATGTATGATATATATTATTGTAAAATATTTTTGCCAAAGTTAGCATGGTTTATGAGATATTTCCCATTCATCATGACTGAATGTCAACATGTTGAAAATGTACTCACCCTGAGATTGGTCATTTGTTTTGGTGACTTTATAGACTGAATTCAACTGAGTAAAACATAAAAATGTTCCATTATGTGTTTTGTAACTTTTGGTATATCTGTTTTGTAAATGGTTTTGCATAATTTTAGATATATCGAGGATTGTAAGACCTACTTAGATTGAGATGACATTTGTTGGCCCTAGGCACCAAGAAGGGGGGGGGGGGGGTTGAATTGGTGTAAAAAAAATTAAAGTAAGGGATAAAGAAGAGTAAAAGATGAGGCATACGATTTATAGTGGTTCTAGTATAATCAACCATACGTCCACTCCCTAATTCTTTGCAATTGGGTGTTCCACTAAGTCATAATGGTGTTTCTAAGCTCACTCCTAACTTTTACTTTTACACTGTGTGTTTTCAAGGCTCACATAATAATCTTTACACTATGTGTTTTAAAGTCTCACATAATAACATTTACACTATATGTTTTCAAGGCTCACACAATAACCTTTCTTAAGTGTTTTCACAAGCTCACACTATAACCTTTCTTACAATTGGTGTTTAATGCTCACAACCAACACTTATAATCTCATAAAGAAGAGAAGAAATTGAGTAGCAAAAGATTGAGAGCTTTAACATAAGTAATGAATTCTTTATCTGTCTAATTTATCACTGTTTGGTGGAGTATTTATACTCCATACCCACCAGAGAAATGTTAGACTTTAAAGCTCAACAAATCTCTAAGACATGCTAGATAGATTCTGCATTAATTGCATGTCAGGCAGGAGTTGCAGTCGAGAAATCTAAATTTCCATATGGGAGTCAAAAATTACGGCAGAAAAATCCATTTGTGTCTAACGGTTAGTCCATGTGGCAGTTCCTCATTGGTCCATCAGGAAAATATAGCTGCTGCATTTTAACTACCCACAAAAGTCATGGTCGCCATTATTCTTTATACAAGGCGCGACTCAGGATGTGAATTCTCCTATTTGAAAGATAATCCTCTTGTTCTTGACTTGCGGTCGCTATCCAAAATGTCGCTCTCATGAATTTTGTTCTCCAACGAATACCTAAGACATTTTGTATGCTATGATAGTGGATTGGCTTCCCTTTTTAATCACTTTGAAAGTCACGGTCGTGACTGAGGTGTGACACAGACCGCGAATTTGTTTGTGACTTTGACACTCCCATCTTTGGATGAGTCACGACAACGATGATATCATCGAATCACTCTGGTCGAGTTTCACCCTTTCTTTGAACTAGGTTGTAGTCACAAATTACAGACCACTGACCAGGAATTTGGATGAACTTTGCCTTCTTGAAGATTATGCAATCCTTCCAACTTCCATTTGAAATCTAACTTAATTTTGGCAAAACAACACTCAATTGAAAACATTAGGATTGATTAATCTCCTTTATCAAGATCAAAAAAGGTCTAAGACTTAGGATTAATCATCCTAGTCCAATAATCTCCCCCTTCTTGATTTTGACAACCTAGATTGATCCTGTGACATCCCATTTAAATTGTCATTAAACTACTCTAAGTCTATCTATTATTGTCAAAAGACCTTAATTCAATTATTATTTATTTATCATATTTGTTTTTCACACAATGTCTCTTATTCACAACATAGTAACTATTTACAAAAAAGTATACATGGCTAAACCAGCTAGAATACTAATAGACTACATATTGGCCCAACCACTTTTAGACTGCTAAATAGCAACCCCGAAATATAACTGGACACAGTCTTTGGTATACTCTTCCTGAAATAAAATTTCATGCAAAAAAGTGAGTTTGCATACTCAGTAAGTAAATGCATAACGATACTTCAATCTCAAATAACATATCAAACATTTAATTATTAATAACTCATCATCATATCCATATACGAATTAAATAGTCTTTACTCTTAAATGCCACATAGGCTGTCAAAGGTTATTGCCACACATGCTGTCCTAAATTTCTGCCACATAGGCTATAGATATCACTACCACAAAGACTTTCATTTTTAGTTGCCACATAGGCTAGAAATATTATTGCCACACAGGCTATAGATCTCATTGCCACACAGGCTATCGAATGTTACTGCCACATAGGCTATCAAATATTATCGCTACACAGGCTATCAAATGTTATCGCCACACAGGCTATCAAATATTATCGCCACACAGGCTATCACATGTTATTGCCACATAGGCTATCAAATAGTTTTGCTTGCCAACAACATCAAGTATTAGCCTTTCAACCAATCAACTATAAATCCAATAAAATTTTAGCAATAGAATGACTAATAATAACACCAGTAACTTTGGAAGCTTATATCACCACATACTCTCATTCCCTAGTCATAATTTATCAACATCTCATGAAAATAAATAAATCAAGAATATAACAATCTTTCATCTATGTATACCACAATATCATCACATTAAACAACATTTCATTCCATTGAAGCATATGACATTTAATCCATCACACTTACAGTACCATTAGCTATTTACTTACTTCCTCCTTCATGCTTATTTAGTCGTGGATGGTCCTAGCTTGTTCCCACTATTATCCTCAATGCCTTGAGGACCTATTTCAATACACCAAATCAATTCATGATGGTAAAGTAAGATTTTCATCTTGTTATGCAACTATGGCATGATAAAATATTTATGCATATTTTCCTTATATGGCAGCCTGAGCTTGCTATACTCTCACAGAAATAACTCCAGATATACTCATCCAATTTACTTAATTTTTTTTTCAAACAAGATAGACACATAAACACACAACATATTCAAATTTTAAGTCAATATCAGACACACACAAAATGTGGTGAATTTTTAAATGTTGCCCTATTGCAGTGACCTCTTAGTCTGAGTAGGTCTTACTCTCTTAGGTGTATCTCAAACTGTACAAATCTAGTTGCAATAATAAACTACTATCAGTTAAGAAACATATAAAGGAACATTTTTAATGTTTTACTCATTGTCTAATTCAGAATATAAGATCACCAAAACAAAGGACCAATCTCAGGATGAGCAGGTTTGTAATATGTTGACAACCAGTCATGATGAAGGAACAACATCTCAAGAACCATGCCGAATTTGGCAAACCTATTTCACAGGTATGTACATCATACATAGATGTACAACTTTCAATTTTGGACAATCATTAAATTCTGAATATATGGTTATCAAATTCTTGGAAAATAGTTTTAAAAGAAATGTGAAGTTTCACCCCGATACAGAGTCAGTCCTAATCAATGAGCCATAACTCTTTCCACATAGTAAATCAATCAAAACTGGTTTACAGGTTTTTAGAGAAGACATAATCCTACAAATTTTATGTTTTACACTTTATCAAAATCAGAATATAAGGCCATCAAAATCTAAGAAAACAGAAGACTGAGATCATCTCGGTTCGGATTTGACCTAGTCTTACTAAAGGAGTCATATCTCCTCACATACACAAAATCAAGAAAAACTGTTTCATACACATTTATATGAGACATAAAGCTACAACTTTCATATTTTTTACTTTCCCTAATTCCTCTTCTAGGGTTACAAAATAGTGGGTGCAAAATTCTGCTCTAACAATAAAATCTGACAGAATCAGCTATTGTTCTCTTGGATTACAACTTCCATCCAAGAGTTCTACCTCAATTACTCCATAATTCTCACTAACCATATACGATTAACATGTCATGAGAGGTCAATTTCAGTTGAGAATAAGATAAATTAACTTACATATTATCCCGGAATTAGAAAACCTTAGGCAGCTTCTTTCCTTTATTTCTTCCTTAGCTCTCTCTCTCTCTCTCTCTCTCTTTTTTTTTTCTGCAATACCTCTCGGTTTTTCCTCAAAATCTGACCCTAAATGTCATATTATAGCAGATAAAATCATGGGGCTTCATTTCATATTGGTTAGAAGTTCATTTTCCTCTTTTAGTCCCTCTTTTTCACTCTTTAAGCACCTTCATCCATCTTTTAATCCCTAAATGCTCCTTATACTCTTAAATATGCTCTATAACACCATTATTTATGATGTTATAACATGCACACAACATAAGACAATTGGCCATGCAACTATACAAACATTACATATATTTTCAAGTATCCCAAATACAA
>CATIWR010210025.1:0-10442 GCA_949677035.1 Omphalea diandra | reverse complement strand
TACGTATTGTCTCATCCTTAGGGTTTGGGACCCATTTTTGCTCCTCGCATTTTAATTTTATTAATGAATTGTTTTCTTTTATCCGTTAATTGGTCGTGATTAATTTATATATTCACATTTTTTTTGCTCTTGTACGAGATTTGTTTTAAAAATTTCAACTTGTTCTTTATGGAAATATTATTTTCTCTTTGAAGGATTGATGGTAATGGAAAGTTTCAATTATATATCGTTGAATTAGTTTGAATCATTGAATTAGTTAGAAGGTATAAAATTCAATTTTTCTACATATATATGGACGCGATGCAAAAAAAAAAAAAAAAACCACCTTTGTCAAGCCTAATTTAATTGATTTATTACTATACATAAATCATAAATAATAATTACACAAGAAGATTTTTAATGAACCTGCCTTAGAGGTTGAATTCAAAATTCCACCCAACAAACACTTTTTTTTTTTAATTTTAAACTCTTAATAGATTACCCTTTTTTTTTTTTTTTTGAAAAACCTAAAGTTTTTTTTAATGTTATAGTAGTACATAAAGAGATGAAATGCTCTATATGTAGGAGTTTCATGCACCAGATGAATACATTAAGGTTAGCTTACAATTAACAAATTAAATTAACTTATAAATTTTAAAATTAATGAGAGTTGGAGGAGATTTTAGTTTTGACTGACCTTAATCTAGCACTAATTTGTTGAGTCAGTATCAATGAAGCGAAAATTATTCACCCTCCAACAAACATATTCACTAATACTATTGTGATGCACTACTTAACTTAAATCTAAGGTAACAATATTTTGAAATATAAATTCAAATAAATCCTTTCTTAGCATAAGGACGAAAAAAATTTATATATATATTTGTGAGATCCAACCTTCATACTCACTCTTAAATATATCTAATTTGATTCATTTTTGAGATGGATGAGAGCTTTAATTATCTTTTATCTTATATAGGAGATTCATCCTCTTCAATAAGTAAGGGTTATGAAAACTGACAAGAGAAATGGTTATATATATATATAGGTTCTTCAATGGGTGACTCAATCAAAAACCCAATAAATAATAAGAGAATGGGAGTAGGTTTAAGCCCTAACCCTCTTAAGCACAAATGAGAAACTTTTGTTTAATCAACATGAGATCCTGCAAAATCTTCTATCTGAAGAATATTATAAGGGAGATGCTAATAAGTCAATGATTCATCATATAGATTACATTGAAAAAAAAAAAAAAAGAAACTCATAATAATAATGATAATGATGATGATGATGATGATAAGCTTCTAGAATACTACGTTATTATTTACAACTAATGTTCATCACCTCCAACTTATACACAGCAAGAGAATCGTAAAGGTAAATTCTCCCTTCAAGAATAGGACAAAACAAAACCTAAATGGAAAAAAATTACTTCCTAGTTATCAACTATGGGATACTTTTTGGGCAAAGAGCAATCACCTTATGTCATTCTATGATGTTCAGTCAATGATGATTAAAAGCATTCCTTAAAAAAAAAAAAAAAGTAAAAGTAACCATTAATTCTTGATTATAATATATAGATATGTTCATAATAAGGAAACCCAAGAATTAAATCTATGGGCTACGCACGGCTAGGTGGAAGTTTCCATCTTAATCATTTTCAGTTAATGCGTGAAGCAATAGCATCAAGAATCCAATATAATTATCTTCACACTCCGAGTGCTTCAGCGTAGGACAATTAGTGAGCGGTCATGTCTATCCAGTGTCCCTCCATTACAGACCTTTGCCATGTAGTAGGCAAACATCTTCTCTGTCAATTTTGTAATTTTCTAAATTCAACTTTTTCCATGCATGTCCCCTAGTTAGCCTTTAATTCCTGTCTAAACATGTCTTACCATAGGTATTATGCCATAATCCCTTGTTTTAAAGATGTGTTATTCTCATTAGAACACAATATATGAACAACTAATTTTAGGCTATGCCTATGCGTGATATGATATCATCCAGGGGAGTGGTGAACAACTAATTTTAGGCTATGCCTATGCGTGATATGATATCATCCAGGGGAGTGGTATGACCTCTTATCGATTGATTGACATACTCTCATATCGCAATTAAATTGTATATAAGTGATTAAAATTCATAAATTTATTTTTTCAGGTTTTAGGTTTAATATATTGCCAAACTATAAATTTGCTTCCTCATAAATTCATGCAACTATGATGTCTCTATCAGATATTCTCCTCTTTACTGATGTAGAACAGAAATCACTCGTTTAACTAATTAATTATATATAAATTTATGTATTAATATTCCTTGGAATCAGAAGTTAATTATTTTTAATGGGCTTTTTTTATTTTATTAATTCAAGTGGGATTATCCAGCATATGCAATGAAGTGTGCAGTTACGTAAGCAAACATTAATCATATTGCAAATGCTAATATATATATATATTTTTTTTGTAAGCTATATCGAATGTCAGCCAATACCAAACAAAGCCGTTAAAAATTTTGACATTAAAAGCAGCACAAGTCAATGGTCTCTAACACATTATTTCATCCAAAGATGCTAAGTCCCCACGAATATATTTGACATATTTTAGTTGATGCTAAAATTTAAGGCAAGAAGATGATCCATCAATGTCAAATCTACTTAATTAGCAATGGCAAGAAAACAAAAAAACAATTAGCGAAAAGAGGAATCCAGAGAATTACTCATCAAAGTTGCACAATTCAAAGCATGTAAAACTGGTAAACAACTATGAAAATAATAAATAAACAATGAGGTGAGAATAATATAGTCATTTAAATCTTAAATAAAGTGGAATTAAGATATTTAGAATGAAAATAACTACACCCTTGTAAAAATAGAGACGTCATTTTGAATATATTAATTATTATGTCATTAAAAATTATTTTCGAGTTAAACATACTTTAATTATGATAGTTCTAAAAAGCAAAATAATAACTATTTTCAAGAAAGCTTTATTTCTTAGCTTTAGAAAATTAGAAAAAAAAAACCTCAATTTATATGCAATTTTTTACTGATTACATTGAGTACTTTGTCAAAAAAAATAGGGTTTAGGTCAGTGGCTAGGTCTAAGCTAGGTGCACTAAAGAGGGCACGTGTCAGTAGTTTGATGGAACATGAACTTTGACTGTTCAATTTTTATTCCTTTAAATTATTATTATTATTATTATTATAGAACAAACGTTCATTGGAAGTTGTACATTATGTCAGCGGCACATAAAATTATTAACATTTCTATTACATATCATCTTCTCTATTACAGAAAAAATAAAATAATCACTGAATTTATGATAAGGGATTAATTGTTGTTTTTACATTTGATTGTACACTTATTCTATCTGAAATCTGATTTCTCAACTAGAATTTGATTATTACCCAATATTAATGAATTAATTGAAACTTAATTAGTGAATTAGAGTTTGATTATGCCAAATATTAAATTTTTAAAGATAATATTATAGTTAATCTTTACACCATAAGTAAGTGATTTGTAAAGGAGAAAAATAATTCAATATTTATAATATGATAACATAATTCAAATCATAATTAGCAAAGAAAGAAGCAAATACCAATGTATATTATATATGTATGCAAGAGATATTTTTAATAATTTTCAAATAAGTTATATAAAATAGGATATAATAAATGATGTTTAAGTAGTTAAATACTAACGGTTTGTTTGGGATAGTTTATAAATGTCATATGATAGTGGTTTGATATTAGGTGTTTGATAAATTTTATTTAGTTGTTATTGTTAACTTATAAAATAATTAATAAGGGTATAATTTTAATATTTTATATATTAAATTAAATAAATATAATAAATAATACATTTTCATGTATTTTTATGATATATTATTTCAAATTTTAAGATATTACAATTATTAATTTGTATTTATAAAATTTTAATAATTATTTTTATTAATGTTAATTATTATTATGTTAATATATTTTTAGTAATTAAATTATCTTATATATAATTTTTATAAAATTTATGTATAATAATTTAAAATAAATTATTTTATATAAATAATTAAAATTAAGATAAAAGAAATCTCAAAATAAGTGTATTTTTATCTTTCATTAATTTTAATAGTTGAGTTTGAAAAACAACTATAAGAATTCTAACCGTAACTAAATGACATATTAATAAGCTATTAGCTGTTATTTTAAATTATTATTAAATACTATTTTATCATACCCACACCCCTACCTAAAATTATCCCAATGCATCAAAATTGACCAAATCCAACTCTCTTTAGTTTAAGTGACTTGTTCAACTTAGTGGCATTATAGGACTCCAAAAGAAAAGAAAAAAAAAATTAATTAGTTTGGCAAATGAATCTCTGTTGGTGCATATCTAATACACTATATCACATACCATTAAGGTCAACCTCTCTTACTCTGCACAGAAAAAAAGAAATAACTTCTCCAACCCCTTTAATGGCCCACACACAAAGGTTCCAAGTCACATAAACATAATATATTATATCATATAGTTAATCATTCTCAAAGTGTCATTGCTTTCATTCTTCTATATATATTTCCTCAAAAAGGGTTCCTCTGGAACTAGCCTACAAAAACTCCATATTCATATTTCCTCCTCTTTTATTCTTCTTCTTCTTATTAACCATTTTATTATAACTATATAGGAGGACTCAATGAGTTCTATTAGAGAACTTGTGTCTTCCTCTTGCAATGATTATGAGAGAGAAATATCTGTTGATGGTGGTGATGATGATTTTGAAGAAGGGAGTGGTTGGACCATGTATCTTGAAGATTTCTTTGCCAAAAACAGGAATGATAATACTATTAATAGAGGTGGAAATAACTCTTTCTCTATTGACAATGGAACTTCCAATTCCCTAGTTTCTGATGCTGCTTCTTTGGTTCTAATGAAGAAAAAGTGTGATGATGATAATAATAATTGTGAAGAAGGTAATACTGGAGTTGGGTTATCCATTGGCAAAAGTTATAGTAGGTTGAGATTCAAGAAGAGAAAAACCAAAGGATCATCAGCTGCTCCTAATTATGTTGTTGATGATGCCTTGGAGGATACTGCTAGTTCTCCTGTCAATAGTCCCAAGGTGAGAATTATATTTAGTATTCCGCAATTAATTCCACTTCTCATATCATACGTATAATATGTCAACTGCTCTCTCTTAATAAAAATTTTCTTTAATTTTTTTGTTATTTAGTCAACCCTTTAATTTGTTTGAAGCTTTCTTTTAGGTTTATGATTTGATGAACCAGTTCAACAAGAACATAAAGCAGATGGACTACTCATCATCACCATCACAGGTAAAGAAGTAACCATTAATCATTGATGATCAATGATTCTTATTACTTTTATGGTCTTGATCATTTAATTTTCACTGTTGTAGGAAAAAGGAATAATAACAGGGTCAACAAGAAATCCGCAGGTGCAGGTAGATGAGAGAAATGAAGATTTGGGTTTTATAGGAAGGGAAAGTAAGAGTACAGAACTGAAGAAAAGAGGCCTTTGCTTAGTTCCTTTGTCTATGGTAGTGAATTATTTTGGTTGATTCTTTACATGTTTATCACTACTACTTTAATTTCTTCTCTCTTCCTCTATCTCTCCTTCTATCCACGTGCTTGTGGCATTGCAGCTAGCTAGCATGCAGAAAAAAAAATGGATGTATATATATAGTTATTAATGGAAGGATTCAGACCCATCACAATCTGCAGCATTGATTTCTATTTTTTTGTTCTTTGGTCACAAATCTGCAGCATTAATTTCTATTTTTTTGTTCTTTGGTCACAAATCTGCAGCATTAGTTTGAAATCTGTATATTGCAATGTTATTTCTCTGCCTAATATGGACTGCTTGATGTATGTGGGGATAGCCCTTCAAAACTTTAAGGAGAGATTTGATTTGGAGTGATAGTCCGTGAATATGTTAACCATTTGAAAAAAAAAAAAAAATTGTTAGAAAAAATAAGTTAATTAAAAATACATCTATTTTTTTACCCAAAAAAAATACACCGATTTAAATGTAAAAGAAAAAACAGAAATAGTAAGAAAGAACCCATAATATGATTGAACTAATAATTTAGTTATTGAGTAGTTATCTAACAGTACAAAATATAAGAGCGTTTATTTTTCCTTTTTGAAGGGTTTTTTTATTTTTAAAAGTAAATAGCTCATTTTTGAGTAACACAACTATTAATTTCAGAATAGGAGTTTGCAACCGATGAATTATCTAATGGCTTCAATTCAAAAAAAGTATCTGTATATTGCTTTTTATCAATAATTCTACTTTTATAAAAAAAGATAAATATATATTGACCTTTTATGCTAACCATAATATAGTGTTTGTTTTAATATTATTTTATTTAATAATAATAAATTAATTTTATATTAAATTATTTAGATTTTATTACTATTACTTATATCTAATATATTATTTAACTTTTTTAATTAAATTGTTATTATTTTTATGATTAATGTTTAATGTAAATATAATTAAAAAGTTTAATTTATAATTTTTTGAAAGACATTTAATGGATAGTTATATTTTATTTATTTTGAAAATCTAAAATATGAAATATACTTATCTAATTTTTAAAAATTTATACCCATATTAATAATTATATTTATAATCAACAATCAATAATAATAATTTTAAAAAACACTTAATATTAATTACTAATTAATTATCAGTAATCAGCAACCAACTAAATCAAACTGGAACTAAGAGGTATCACCTTAGTTCATATAGTTACATTATAAATAATAGCTAGTATGGGCAGAAATAAGTAGTAAAATTTTCAATAGAAAACATGAAATGAAAGTTTTTTTTTTTTAAAAAAAAAGGTTTAGGAAACAAAAAAACAACTCACTGAAAAAAAAAAATAAAATTTGTTCACCTACAAATTAAAGCCTTATCAACCTTATGGCAAGCTCACTTAAGAACCTTTTTTTCCTCTTTTCCCAAAGTTACAATGGGAGGAAACATAAAATCGGGGCATAAGTTCGAGAATGATATGTATTGTACTAGTGGGACACACTCTAAAGTGCAGCTTATTGCCTAATTTAACAAGAAGCTTTTTCATTCAATTATATAATTGTGTTATTAATGAGTCTTTAATTCAATGATATTAAATTTAGTTATAGAGTTAAATAAATAGATAATGTCAGGTAGACTTGGATTTGATCATAGTAAGTTGTTATTTGATAAAACTGAAAATTTAAATATTACATAATTTTAGTATTAAAATTTAAAAATTAAATAATTTTAGTATTGAAAATTTAAGAGTTAAATTTGAATAGATATTAATTTGTGTTACAATACCAATTTTAAAAGATAAAGTTAAAATAAGATAACTATATATTTTATAACATATTATCATATAAATTTAATTTTAAAAATTTTAAAACTGAAGTATATCCTTATCAATAAGAAAGTATTGTGATAATAAATAGTGACAGTTATAGCTAAGAGGTAGAATAATGAAATGTAATAAAATAGTGAATAGTAAATTTTTTTATTACTAATCTATTAAGTAAAAATTTTTAACTTATTAGATTAAGTGATTTTTTAAAATTAAGTGCTTCGAAAAAAAATATTATCAAGCACACTTGTGAATAATTTAAAAATATATTATCAAAATAAACTTAAAAATATAATTATTGAATATTTTAATTTTAAGTGCTTATGTCTTTTTCAAGCATTGTTGGGTAAAATTGAAAGTTATGTGCTGAAAAAATAAGTACTGAATTATTTTAATACTAAAAATTTAAAAGTCGAAAAATTGCAGAATTAAATATTAAGAGTCAAATGATTATTAAATAAATATCAAATTATAAAAGAATCAAATCTAAAAGATAAATTTAAAATAATATAACTATATATTTTACAATAAATTATTACATAATTTGATTTTAAATATTTTAAAATTTACATCCTTGTCAATAAGAAAAAATTATGATAATGAATGGATATATCAAAGTAGTAAAATTTTTTAATACTTAAGTAAAAATTTTCTACTTATTAGATTAAGTGCTTTTTTAAAATTAAGTGCTTACTAAAAAAATATTATCAAATATATTTAAAATGTTACGAACTTTAAAAAATATTGTTATCAAACAATTTAAAAAAAAGGGTTAAATATTTTAGTTTTAAGTGCTTAATACGGTTATCAAATAAAGTCGGATCATTAGGTTAAGATGCTGAAAGAAATTTGAATTATTTTGAATCAATATATTATTAATTTTAATCTTAGAATTAGTTTTGAATAATTATTTGTCATTTATCAAATAATTGTGTATAATATTATCAAACGTTATTGTTTTATATTATGTTATAAAAAATTACCGTACTAAAAAATTCTAAATAGAAAATTTAAAAATTAATTATCATATAAAAAAACTTTCTAAATAATAAATTAAAAAATTGAAACAGTAAAAATTTTAATAAATTTTATACAAGAAATTTAAGAAATATAAAAGGCAAATATTTTAAACAACTTTTAAACAAAAAATTAGAAAAATTTAAAAAGAAATAATATTAAACAAGAAGCTAAAATTAAAAATTTCAAGTATATAAATACTAACAAGCTGTGTAATAGATTGTTAGAAATTATTTCGTATAAGTTTAATAAATTTTCTCTTAAAATTATGTTATACAAAATCGAAGCTAAAATTCAAAATTCCGAGTATATAAAAACTAACAAGTTGTGTAATAGATTGTTAGAAATTATTTCATATAAGTTTAATAAATTTTCTCTTAAAATTATGTTATACAAAATCGAAGGTATTAATCAATAGATAATGTTTTATTATAATTATCTTATATATATATATATATATATATATATATATATATATATATATATATATATATATATATAATTTGTAATTATCTATTAATTTTATTTTTGATTATGAAATACTTAATATTATTTATTTGATTGATTATCATGAATTACTTCACTCAAATTTAATAAACTTTCTCTTGAAATTGTGTTATCTAAAATTGAAAGTATAAATCAATATATAATCTTTTGTTATAAATATTTCTCTACATAATTATAAATTTAAGAAATTTATGTTCTTATTTTATTTCCTAGATAATAATTTTTAATAAACTAATAATTAATCATTCAATTATTTATTTATTTATTCAATAAAATTAAATATTTAATTTACTTAAAATTTACTATTACAATTATCCCGCGCAACACGTGAATTTATGACTAGTTATTTTTAAATTTTGAATCGATATATGATCAATCATTATTTTAACTTTTTAAAATAAGATATTATTTTAATTCTTAAATAATTTTAAATAACTTAAATCAAGTTAGTTGGGTAGATTTGTAAATTGAATCGAAGTTAAGTCAATTCAAGTTCATCCGTGGAGCATATTAACTTTAAATGGATCAATTTTGAGTTGAATTATTTTAAATCCCTTTAAGTTTAGATCAAATTATTTCAAATCTCCTTCAATTTTAAATCGAGTAAAAAATTGTCACATCTATATATAGCTATAAGATTTTAAGTTTGAATAGCTAGAATTATATGGTGAATTACATTTGGTTTTTTAAAGCTAAAATACTGGATTATGCAACTAAAAGTGATCTGCATGAAGTTATGGCTAATGTTGAGTGAACAATAGAGGAAACAAACTTACTTGAACGAAGTAAGAAGAAATTGAAATTTAGTATTTATTTTAATATTATTTTTATTTAATAATAAATTATTTATTTATTAGTTATTTAATTTTATTGCTATTATTTGTATATAATATATTATTTAACTTTTTTTAAATAAAATCACTATTATATTTATGATTAATGTTTAATGAAAATATTATTAGAAAGTTTAATTTATAAATTTTTTTAAAAAATATTTAATTGATGGTTATGTATTATTTATTTAAAAAATTAAAAATATTTATATATATATATTTAATTTTAAAGTTTATATTTATATTCATAACAATCAACAACAATAATTTTATCAAACATTTAATATCAGTCAATAACTAGCGATTAAAAATTAGTAACAATAACCAACGATCAGCAACAACAGCAACTAGCAACGAGTAAACCAAATAGAACTAAACTAACAGCATTTGGGTTCTTATTGCATCTATAAAAATTTTCAGTCTCCAATAAAATTGTTCGTAGAATGTGAGAATCGTACACCTTAAGCAAGCTTACACCAAATTTTCAACTTGACCTGCTAGCTGGCTTTCTTTCCCTTGCTTAATGTCAACTTTTCTGGTAATTTATCAACTTTATCTATTTGATTAGCGTTGATTTCTTTTTGGGCAGTTGATTAGCTTTGGCTTCTTTTCTTTTGATAATGATATAAATTCCATTTCAATTATCAAAACCTAACTGCCTCACTAATCTTCTAACCCTTAAAAAGTAATCTTTTTGAAAAATAAACTCCGTCTTTATCT
>CATIWR010210024.1:0-16771 GCA_949677035.1 Omphalea diandra | reverse complement strand
AAAAAAAAAAAAAATTCTCTATATAATACATATATATAATATATATATATATATATATATATATATATATATATATATATATATATATATATATATATATATATATAATCGAGTATAATTAAGATATTTGGAGTAAAGAATCACATGTTTACTTTTAAATATTTTTATAGAATATTTTTATTTTGTAATTATGAGTAAATCTTGAGGACTCAAATGAATTGACTCTTAAAAAACTCTTAAATGTAATTTAACATTTTTACACTTAAAATAAAATTTATTAAATAAAAAAAATATGAATTCCCTATTCATGTATTAAATTCAGTACTTCCTAATGCAAATACAAAATTTAATATAATCATAAAATACAATAATATTCATGTAAGAGTGAGCTAAAATTGGACCAGAACAAAAAAAATCGATCAAACTAAGTTAATTTGGTTTAGTTTGGGTCAAGCCTTTAATAAATTCAGTTTGGTTTGATTTTAATTTTAAAAATTTTGATTTTCGATTTTCGATACGGTTTTTATATAAAAATCAAATAAACTAAAATTGTTAATAAATCAAACCAATTTGAAACGAACTAGACTTAAAATATATGTAATTTAATTAAAACGAATCAAACCAAATCGAAATTTTATAAGTTCTGTTCAATTCAATTTGCATGTCTATAAAATTTGATTTAATTGGTTTGATTTATTCAATTTTTTAAAATTTCAGTTCAGTTTGATTTGTAAAATGTAAAATTCAGTTTAACTGATTTTAGTAAAAATTCAAATCGAACAAACCATAACAACGGGTTTGCTCACTCCTATATTCATGTTGCAATTTTTTATTAAGATCTCCAATCGTATTGATAAAACTTGATAGTTTATATTTTGTCAATAAACATGCTACAATCAATTGTTATTTCAATCATAATTGACTCTCAAGTTTTTTGAACGAGTCTGATTGAAAGAAGAACAACAAGCTACATAGAAAGAATCAAAGTATTCTATAGAGAGATCATCTATACTTTCATAAAAAAAAAAAAAGAAAATCATATAATCCATCAAAATAAGAAAATAGAAAAACAAACTGAACTAAATCTACAAATTTATAAATTATTAAGATAAAAAAAGACTCATACAAAAGAGTAATTATGAATGATCTCAACTATACTTCTAATAATAGGAAAAAAAAACCTCAATTATTTTTCTTCAAAATTGATGAAATATAAAAAAAGATAAAAATTGAAAAAAAAATTATTTATTATAAAATTAGCAAATCTAGTGATATGATGGCTATCACAATAAGATTTTAATGATAATGATCTAAAAAAAAACTTAAAATATTAGGAACAATTTGGTATGTTAAGAGAGAGAGAGAGAGAGAGAGAGAGCATTTTAGCAAATTCAAAAAAAAAATTAGGATTTTATAGAATATATTAAAATTTTTAACTATCGTATGAAAAATATATTTAGTGTTGCCATTGTAAAAACATATTTTAAATTGTGAAGCTAGTTATTAAATTAAATTGTCCAGATTAAGAATTACATTAAATAACTAAAAGTATTATAAAACTTTTTTAAAAATGAAAAAGTGTTACAAAACTTAAAAATATTGTAGTTTAACTAGCAATTATAAC
Organism: Omphalea diandra; assembly: GCA_949677035.1. NCBI lineage: Eukaryota > Viridiplantae > Streptophyta > Magnoliopsida > Malpighiales > Euphorbiaceae > Omphalea > Omphalea diandra. The sequence continues at coordinate 15,147 of CATIWR010210024.1, read as the reverse complement.
TTTTTAAATAATAATATTAAACATGCCTTAAATTTAGAGAATAAATATGATTAACAAAAAAAATTTGGTAAAAGAAGATAATTATTTTTTTCTTCCTTTCCTCTGAAGCATGCTGAAAATTTTAATAAGATAATATAATTAATATAGGAAAAAGGTTTCTTTTACAATAAAATAGTAGATAATACCCCTTATATTATTGAACAACTCATGGACTGACACCTGCCCTATTAACGAGTAGATTCTTAGGCGAATGAAAACTAGAAGATTAAATGATGTTATTGTTTGAAAAGTCATCATTGATAGGCAAAAACTTTTAACATTTGAAGGACTTAAAAAGCATTTATTTCCTTAAAATTTTTGTAGATCATACAGTTATAGGAATGATTTGCTTCTTATGCTTACAACGATTAGAATTATCACAACCATAATAAAAGATTTCAAGAGAAACAGGTATGGACTAATTATCATCATCAACATTACTATATTCATTCTTTACAATTCTAGTCATAGAAAACATTATTATCACTTTACATAACAACCATTTTTCATTATCTTTAAGCTCACAAAAGCAAATTCTAACTTAAGTATCAAAGTGGCTATTAAATACAAAACTCCATAGCTTACATTTATCGTCTTTTGCAGGGTCATTCCTCTAGTTTATGATCAAGGGTCATCAATTGGTACCATCTGTGGGAAAGATTTCTCTTCCTATTATCTGTAATTCTCATTCTCCTAGAATTCACTTTTTTTTTTTTATCATAAGCTGAAAATGGCTAACAACTCTAAAAACTTCCCTCATCTCTCTCAACAGGATGCAAATTTCTTAAATAAAGCTAGCCACCAAAAAAACACAATCAACCCAACTGCCAACACTGCTACCAATACTGCCACTAGTAATGCACTAGCCCAATTCAAAGAAGCCTTAGTGAGAACCATGAAGGCAGCCCTAGATTCCTTTAATGCACATGTAACCAAGGCCCTAAACTTAAGCTTGACAATCATGAATCCTTAATAGCCCAGGAAAAATCTAAGTGATGGGATCCTTCTTTCATTAAATCTGCTAGGGTCTATGACTGTACAACATGACACAAGGATAAAACCATTATTTGGAGACCAATGGGGGAACAAAATAGACTTGGAGGAAAAAGGTGATTCATAGGATGTGAATTCTAAAGGCCAACATGGTAAGGAAATGTTCAGCAAAAAAAGCTCAACATTGTCTATCAAGAGGCATCTCGAGGCCTCACTTTAAGTTTAGGAGGAGAAGTTTCTAACTGAATGGAAGCGCCCAATGTTGTAGACATATGATGGAGTAGGTGACCCTTGAACACATCTTTTTACCTTTTGGACAACCATGCTATTGAACGAAATCTCTATACCATCCTTTATAAGGTGTTCCCTACCATCCTGATAGAGACAACACATAGATGATACTTGCAACTGCTTATTGGCTCAATCCATTCGTTGAAAGATGCTTTTCTCACAAGGTTTGCTACTAACATTTCCTACAAGTGGGAGACAACTTTTTTTAGGTCTTACAAGCAATGTGAAGCGAATTCATCGATCAATTCAACACGAAAGTAATGTAGATTGAGAGTACAAATGTGAAGACATTAGTAGAAGCTATGAGAGCTTGAACCATATTTGAAAGGCTTAAATAAAAGTTTCACACCAAAAAAATTAACTCCTACTTCGGGCTTATCACGGTAGCCTAACGATTCATTGAGATGGTTGAAGAAAAAAGAAAGGAATGCAAGAGTAATGATAGGTGGAATTAGAAGAAGTCCTAAGACCGGAGGGCAACTAATCCTCAACTCCAAATACTTTAATAATATAATCCTTCATTCAATAGGGCTAGGAATGATCGAGATCAATCATTCACACCCCTCAATGAAACTATAGGTAACATTTTGCTTTGGATTAAAGAGAATGGGGATAACATTAGATACTCTCATAGGTTGAACCTTGACATATAGCTCAAAGGAATAAATCTTTATTTTGTATTTCCATAAAGACCATGGGCATGATACCAAACAGTGTTAAGAACCTACAAAAAAAAGGTTGACATAGATAGGAGCTTTTTGAAAGTTCATTAGAGATGATAAGGGGAAAAGACCTAAGGAGAACAATACATAATAGAGAACAAATGAACGTCCCTGAAAGGCTTCGACATGATCATGGGAGGTGAACAACCTAAAACCTAAGGCAGGAAAAACTCTTATTCAAATGTCCTTGTAATAAGTGCAAAAAAGACAACATCTTTTGTGACGTTCAGACTCGAGGACAAAGAACATATTGAGGGTTTTCAAAATGATGCCTAGGTTGTTGAAGGGATAGTCATCGAATATCTAGTAAATAGATTGTTAGTAGATAGTGGTCATGTAGCCAATGCACTAATAAAGCAAGCATACAAGGCCATAGAAAATGTACTAGACAACCTCAGAAGAGTTAATAAGCCCCTTGTAGGACTAGGAGGGAAGCAATTGAAGTCTCTAGGAGTAATGGATTTGACAGTAGAGGTGATAGGTGAATGATATAGCTTAACCTTTATAGTAAAAACCTTATGTCATATAATAGATGAAGAATTTCCATATAGCAATATTCTTAGTACGCCATTTCAATATGAGATAGGAGTAGTGCATAACATATGGTGCTTGACCATGAAGATACCTATGCCTGAAGGAGTCCAAACCATAGGTAATCAAAGACTGGCGAACAAGTACAATGGTGTGGCCTTCCAACAAAGTGGATCACTATTAAAAGATGATCTAGTTAACCCTAAATGAAGGAAACATTCAGAACTAGCTGGTAACTTAATAGAACTCAATATCTCCACTGACAAAGTAGTTAAGATTGGTGCAAATGTGAGTTAAATAGTGGTTGATCGAATGACTCAAGTCATTTAAAAGAATGTTGGGACATTTGCCTCTAAACTATAAGATATATAGGGGATCCATCTATTAGTAGCTTATCACAGGTCAAATGTGGACCCCAAGGCAAAGCTAAGGAACAAAAGAAGAAGAGGTTTGTAGTAGGTCATGGGCAAGGAAGTATTCAAACTTCAACATGTAGGGATTATTAAAGAGATAAAGTATCCTGACTGGATGGATAATGTTATGATGGTTAGGAAATCGAATGAAAAATGGAGGATGTGCATCGACTTCATAGACCTAAATAAGGCATGCCCGAAGGATAGTTACCCTGCTGGTAAATATTGACTAGCTGGTAGACTCCACCACATATTATTCCTAGTACAGTTACCTTAACGATGAAGAAAGGACAACCTTTGTGACATATCAAGGCACTTATTGCTACACAAAAATGCCCTTCAGCCTTAAAAATGATAAAGCAACCTACCAAAGGCTGATGAACATTATCTTTAAAGAACAAATTGACATTAACATATAGATGAGTTACTATTAAAAGTAAAAATGATGAATCTCATGTAGATGATTTACAAAAGGCTTGTAATGTTTTAAATAGGTACGACATGAGGTTGAACCCAGACAAGTGTATGTTTCAAATAAAGTCAAGCAAGTTCATAAGGTCCATGTCCTCCGAATAAGGGATTAAAGAAAGATTCAAGCTGCTTTAGACGTGAAGCCACCTCAAACCATCAACAAGGTTTAAAAGCTGAATGATAGAATCACTGTCTTAGGCTAGTTCATTTACTATTTGATGAAGAGGTGTCTACCCTTCTATAGAAGCTTGAAGAAAGCCAAACACTTTAAGTGGTCAGAAGATTGCCAAATAACATTTGAAGATCTTAAAGTGTTCCTAAGTACTCTACAACTGTTGCAAACTTGAAGTAGGTGAAACACTATACATTTACCTTGTTGCTAGCGAAGAAATAGTTGTCTTCATTCTAATTCAAAAAGAACCCACCTACCACACTAGCTGAGTCCTTCAGGTTGTAGAAGTCAAGTATACTAGATTAAAGAAGCTAGCAATGACCTGGTGATCTTGATAGGAAAGTAAAGACCCTACTTCCAAGTTAGACTAATACCGTATGAATGGAACAACCCTTTCAAAAAAGCCTTTAAACATCCAGACACTTTTTAATAGTTGGTACATTAGGCCCTTCATCTTAGTGAAGACGACATCAAGTACGAACCCCAAATGGCCTTAAAGGCCTAATGTTTAGCTGACTTTATTATGGCGATGACAAGTGTTGTATATGTAACATTTATAAATGCACAAATTGCTCAAGTAATATAATGATAAGTAAAGATCATTCACATGATGACTGTTTCATAAGTACCAAAGAATTAAATTTTCCTATTATATAGCAACTCTATAATGAAAAGATAATAAATAAAACTAAAATTGCAAAAATAATTAAATAAAACTAAAATTAAATGAAAAGAAACTTTATACAATAATGATTTCTAAGGAATTTAGGTATACTATAATACTATCCCACAAATATATTAAGAGAATTATTTTAATTAAGATTGGATTGTGCTTAAGGATGAATTTTCCTAATTTGCCTAATAATCTCTCTCAATCAAAATTAAGTTTATTACCACTAAAATTATGTCTACCCTCGTGGTCACAAAATTCAATGACAACATATTAAGCTTTTATGAATAATCCTTGAATATCTCTACAAGTCGAGCCTACTATTGTGGTCTTAATCTCCTAGTTTAATATGTTAGGACTTACCTTAGACTTTCACTTTTGCTCCATCATTTAGAATCTTAAACATTGTACATATGTGGTCATTCATATACATAAGATCAATTAAGCTCAAACATATTAAATCAAGACACCCAATACAATTAAAGTAAAATCACTTCATAGATTAATGAAATAAATATTAGGCTTTCACCCTAATCTGTACAATTGAAGAATTAATTCATCCTAAAAGAAGAAAAACAAACACAGAGAAAATAATCCATTGAATTGAGTAAAAGAATTTACAAATAAAAGTCTTGCTAAAAAAATAATGAAAAACCCTAAAAGAGAATCCCCTCAATCTTCACAAAACCTTTTTTATTTATTTATTTTAGATCTTAAATCTACTTTTCTCTCCTAAAAATCTTTTTTTTTTCCAATTTGAAATCTCTATCCAAAATAGGTCACAAGTCTCCTCAAAAGTAGCATGTAACTACTTTTAAAAATCTAGACATGACACCTTGCATTGTATGGCCCGATGAATGGTCATGCAACAACCCACACACTTAACTACTTACATAATTCTACTCTGTCGACTGGTTAACTCTACATCTCTGCATGGTCGAACACATGGACCATACAATGGTCCATGCAACATTGCTGAAAACTACAATTTAGCTCTTTTTTAGACATTTCTACAGGAATATAAAAGACATAGGAAATTAACTTATTCCCAAATAAAAACATTATAAAATAAGAAAAACTCATAATCTATAAACCTAAATACAAGCAATTCTACTCTGTTGACTTGTCAAATCTACATCTCTGCATGGTCCAACACATGGACCATGTAATGGTCTATGCAACACTATTAAAAACTGTAGTTTATCTCCTTTTTAAGAAATTTCTATGCAAATATAAAAGAGAGAGAAAATTAACTTATTCCAAAATAAAAACACTATAAAATAAGAAAACTCCTAATTTATAAACCTAAAATATATACTAAAATAACTCTTATTAAGAGGCAAGTCACAACTCCACTAAAGAAGGCATGGACATTACATGTAAATGGCATGTCCAACGAATATGGAGCTAGAGTAGGAATGGTTCTCCAAAACCCTAGTAAAATTAAAGTTATACATGTTATTGCTTTGAAGTTTAAGGCTACTAACAATGTTGCAAAGTATAAGACCTTAATCACTAAACTTAACTTGGCCCTAGAGGTGTGAATGGAGGAGTTATAGGTGTTCAACAACTCCATGCAAGTAGTCAACCAAATTATAGGGGACTTCTAGACAAAAGATGACAACCAAATACTTGAAGAGGTGCCAATAGCTGCTCAAACTCTCCTAACAAAAAGGAACATGAATGATTACCTTGATCCCCTAAGAGGCAGACTTGTTAGCTAAGGCCCTAAAAAAAATAAGAGGAAGTGTTATAGAACTTCTAACTCAAAGAGGAACGACTTTAACCTATAAAGCAGGACAGGAGGTTCTTACCATAGTAGAGTCAAACAATTAAATGAGGCTAATCATCTTATACTTAGACAATGGAGAGCTATCAGATGACAGAGCAAAGGCCATTAAGACACATAATTGATCAATAAGGTATTCCTACCACAATAGGGTACTCTACCAAATGTCAACCTATATCTCTGGACTAAATATGTCTCTCAAGGGAAAGGTAATTGCATTCTTTAGGAGATACATGAAGGCATATATGGCACACATGAAGAACTACATGCCATCACCTAAAAAGACTTACTCTAAATGTTTTAGCCTCATGATAAAGAAGGACACAAAAGAATTGAAATGTGCTTGCAAAAAGTGTCAAAAACATATAAAATTAACCCCTAGTCCTAACTAAACAATAACCCAGCATCACCAGCCCATGGTCATTCACCATATGGGGAATGGAAATCTTTGGTCCTTTTCCCTAACTTACAGGACAAAGGAAATCCATCATTGTCACCATCGACTACATTTTTAAGTGGGTAGAAACTAAAGTAGTAGCAATCATCATAACTAAGAAGGTAACAAATTTCTTTTAGAAGGAAGTTATTTATAGGTTTAGCATCTCTAACACACTCATCATAAACAATGGTAAGTCATAATATTTCTCTAGGCATAGGGGTTCGACCCCTAAAGTAAGCCTTAATATTTCTCAAAGTGCAAGGGTTCGACCTCTAAAAAAGATAAATCTTAAATAAATTTAAGGGTTTGGTACCCATAAAAACCATTAACCTTAATTGTATCCAAAGGTTGGGCATGAGTGTCTTGTTGTTTCTTAAGTTGAAGAATCATGTTAATCATCTTTTAAGGATTCAAAGTAAAGCTACTACTTTATGTTAAGGTGTTTACTAGTCCCTTTTAGGCAATAGTCATTAACAGCTTTAGCTTTACAAAAGATAGTCAATCAACCATTAATTCATAGGTTTAACCTTATCTAAGTCACAATCCAAACTTACTTTTACTTATCAAAGAATTTATGTTACATTATTCTTTTGGAAGAATGATTTTTAGCTAATTGAATTATTATTCAAATTTAGTACTTTGTTAACTATTTGATTGAACATGTGAAAAGAAAGGTAGAGGGTAAAAGTAGTTCATTCATTACTTAAATTTTATATAACTTTTAAAATTATTGTACAAGTATAAAAATACAAGATGTTCAGCTCCTCAAGAGGCTTAGACACTTTTATCATTTAAAAGGTCTTTGAAAGTCGTGCCTACAGGGTCTTTAATTGTGTTAACCTTCGCTAGTTCAGTAATGCCACCACTCATCTGGGAATCACCCATTTCTTATTCAAAGCCACTAATGGGGAATTTTCTTCAAGCCCCAAAGTAGAAACTGGAAGATCACATCTAAAACCATTAGTCTCTATTAGACTAGGTTATTTAAGCCTAACTCAAAACTATCTTTTGATCTTAACAATATAGAATGAAAGGCTATAAAGTTAATTTCAAGTGTTGATCTTGCAAATATTTAGCTAGGATCACTTTGAAATTTGAATGGAAGCCTCAATCTCAAAGATTCAAATTTCCATCCTAAGTCACGGTCATGAAGTAAAAGCTCATGATGGATATCCTTTAAAAGAGTTGAATGAATCTTATACAGACAATTTCACGGTGAATATCTCGTCCATAGTTGCGATAATGACTTTGGCATTCACTTGGAGGGAATTAAATCTTCAACCACATTATGCCAGTTATCTCAAAGAATCATTGGAATATCAAATTTTGCAATAGCGAAATAATGGTAGTGACTTCAAATTTAACAAAGTAACTTATCCATTCAAGCAGACACTTTCGTGATGAGCATCGTATCTAAAGAGGAAAATAGAAATTATAACTTTCATTATTTCTCAAGAAATATAATGTCTATTGTTCTTGAAGAACCAATGGTTTTATGCCACTAGACTAACCATTAGATTCAAACAGGGTTATGTGTGCCTCACGACCATGAATGCGAGTCTTAACTGTGAATTTCATCTCATAACCAATAATGCAGGATCTGCCTAACATACTTTGGAGATTTGAAAATAGTTTTATTTGTAATATCTCTTTGGTGGTTGTAACCTATAAATACGTCACCAAAAAGACTTAAATGCAAGAGAATAGTACTCATTGTAGCAAAACTCTTGGAAATTCATTTCTCAACCTTTAAACATTCAATTTTTTATAATTGTGTTATTGTCGTCTAGTGTGAGCATTAAACACCATTGGGTTTGGATTTAAGAGTAAACCTTTGTAGAGAAAAGTCTTATTTTGGGTTTTAGAATGACCCTTAGGAAACACTTGTATAGGTTGAGTGTTAGCCTTACAAAACACAATTGAGGTCATATGTGAGCCTTTCTAAAAACACAAGTTGCAAAGGTAGGTGTGAGCTTTAAAACACCATTGGAGATTAGTGAAACACCTAATTGGAAGAATTATATAGTGGATGTAGGGCTGGTTAATACCCAAACCACTATAAAACTTTGTGTGTTCTACTCTTTTTTTATTTCTTCTATTCCTTCCTTAACAAACATTTCCCTCTGAAATTTAAAATTTCCCATAAATGCAACTCTTTTTCTTGGTGCACAAGGGCCAACAAGTGGCATCAGTGCCAAGTCTCAAACAAAGCCTTAATTAAGTGAGAAAATATCATGGCACAAGAAGGAATCCACACTCATCTCAAGCCTTACTTTGATGAAACTAACTATAATCATTAGAGGTATAGAATGGAGATATATTTGGATAGTGATGTAGTGGATCTGTGGTGCACTATATAAAATGAATGGAAGCCTCCAACCAAAGTTGTAGATGGTAGTAAAGAACTAATCCTAAGGGAAGAATGGGTAAAACCATACAAAAAATAAAATGGAAAGAACAAGAGTGCAATGGTCATTCTTCTTAGCTCCTTATCAAAAAAAGGAGATTGGCAGTCTGCAACATTGCTTAACCCTCCATGGGATATGGAAGGCTTTGGAGAACTAACATAAAGGCACTACATTAGTGAAATCGAGTAGGTTGAAAATGTATGTGACAAAGTAGGAGCTCTTAATGATGAAAGATAATGAAAGCATCACTGACATGACAAATAAACTCCTTTTTATTGTCACAAACATGAAGAAGTATGGAAGAATTCTCACTAACCATGAGGTAAACATTAAAATTCTCAAATATCTTCCTCTTGAGAAATTTGATGCTAGAGTTTACAGCATATAAGAATCCACTCCAGAGACTAGAAAGGTGCAGGAAGATGGCTTTATTAGCAAGCTACTCACTCATGAACTAACCTTGAAGAAGGATGAAGAAATGAAGGAACTGAGAGGGCAACGAGATAAAAATTAAAATGTTGGAAAGAATACTATTGCTCTCAAATCCTCAACTAAAGATAAGGACGTTGAAGCTATCTCTAATGATAGTGATGAGAGTGAGAAGGAGGGATAGGAACTAATCATGCTCTTAAAGAGGACTAAAAAGCTCACAAAGAGAAGGAAAGATAGGAGGAACTTTAAAAGTGCATCCCCCAACTTCAACGATAAGAAGAATGAAACAACTTGTTATAAGTATGGAAAACAAAGCCATATTAAATTTGACTATCCCAAGCTCAAGATGAAGAACAAGTATGACAAGGAGAATAAGAAAAGCTTTAAGGCTATATGGAATGATAGCTTAAGTGAAGAAGATGAAGATGAATAAGTTGCCAACCTATGCTTCATGGCTCAAGAGGACTCTTCTAACGAGGTAAGTACCTCTTTGCATTCTTGTCATGATTATGAGGACTTAGATGGTATGGATGAAGAGTTTTTAAAAGCTCTAACTTTCATATATGAAAAATACAAATATCAAATGAAAGCTTATGAGAAAAAATGTTCAAAACTTAAAGATGATTTTAAAAACTTAAATGATCTTACAAGTGACTTTAGGTTTTCGAATAAAGAACTCAAAAAATCCTTATAAAGTTATTCTAAATTTTCATCCTCTTTGATTCCTTAAGAAAAGAAAGTGATTCTTTAAAAGGTAAAGTTATTGAGCTTAGGAATTCCATCACAAGATTTCACAAAGGGAAAAAAGCTTTGGATACTTTAATTATGTCTCAAAGACCTATTTTAGCAAGACATGGTTTAGGCTTTAATGGAGCATCCTCATCTACATCTTCTCCTCCCATATTTATTAGAGTATCTACACCTCAAACTTCTAGTATTAAGGTCGTTGGGAAGAAAAGTGCTCTTAGCACTAGGTCACCTATGCCCAAAGGCAAAGGAAGGGCTTCTAAAGGCTCAAATCTAAGTCTCAAAGAGGAAATCATGCATACATTTATGCCAAGAGGCATGCTCAAAGGCATACATATAAAAACTTCTATCCTACTTCTCACCACTCATACACTTGCATGCACTTTCAAAACTAAAGTGTAAGAAGGCCTCCCATTCATACCAAGGTTGTGCATAGGAGAAAGACTTGTAAGTAAACTCTAATGTCACTACTGCATGAGGTATAGACATATTAATCTCTTTTGCTACATTAGGGAGGCACATCTCAAATTATAGGACCCTTCTAAGCCTAACCTCTAAGGACCCAAATATTCTTGTGTACCTAAACAAAGGTCAATTATTTTTATATTGTAGGATTGCTTGGGAACCTCCAAAGAAGATAATGATTGATATGTCGATAGTGGCTACTCAGAACACATGACCAAAAATTCACAACCATTAAAGAAAAAGATAGTGGCAATGTCACATTTAGAAACAATGTTAATGGTAAGGTAATTGGCATTAGAATTATTAGTAAGAAAGGTTACTCCCTTATTGATAATGTTCTTTTAGTTGAAGGATTCAAAATATAATTTATTTAGTGTAAGTCAATTATGTGACACAGGTAATAAAGTCACCCTTGACCTTAGAGAAGGTCAAGTTGCCACCTTAGAGGATAAAAAGGTAGTCTTTAAGGATGAAATGAGAGGTAATACCTACTTAATTGACTTAAACAACTTAGCTAACCAATCCTTTAAGTGTCTTATCTCTATTAGCAATTAACCTTAGCTTTGGCATAGAAGACTTGGACATGCTAGCATGGAGCTTCTACAAAGTTTATCAAAAGGAGAGCTAGTTGGTCTACCAAAGCTTAAGTCCATAAAGAACAAGACATGTGGACCTTGCTAAATGGGGAAGCAACACCAAGTAACCTTTAAAGTAAAAAATGTTATAAGTACTTTTAAACCTCTTCAACTTATTCATATGGACTTAATTGGACCCACTAGGAGTGCTAGTCTTAGTGGAAAGTATTATGCATTTGTCCTAGTTAATGACTACTCTAGGTTCACTTGGATGTCTTTCCTTACTCATAAGAGTGACATTTTGTATGCTTTCAAAAGGTTTACTAAAAAAGTTCAAAATGAAAAAGGTTACTTCATTTCTTGTATTAGGAGTGACCATGGAAAGAAATTTCAAAATGAATATTTTGAAAATTATTATTTGGAAATGGGATTTCTCACAACTTTTCTACTCCTAAAAGGTCATAACAGAATGATGTTGTATAAAGGAAAAATAAGACATTGAAAGAAATGGCCAGAGCTATGCTTAATGAGTATTCCTTGTCAAATTACTTTTAAGCGAAAGCCATCAACACTTCTTATTATATTGCAAATCATGTTTTCAAAAGACTCATTCTAAACAAAACTTCTTATGAGCTATGAAATGGTAGACAACCAAAGCTTTCATACCTTAGAGTTTTGGGGTGCAAATGCTACATACTTAATACTAAGGACAACCTTAGAAAATTTGCTCTAAAATTAATTAGGGTGTTTTTCTTAGTTATTGCACCACTGGCAAAGCCTATAAGGTGTTTAACAAAAACACTATGGTGGTTGATGAGTTTATGAATATTGTATTTGATGAGTCTAGCAAACGTGATCTTGGAAAAGGTTCTTTTGTTGATAATCTTATAGGAGACTTTGAGAAGTCAGAGCTTGATTCAATGCCAAAAGAAATTGTGATTGATTTTGAAGACAATAAGCCATAACAAGAAATTGAAGAACCTCAACCACAATTAGAACAAAACCAAGCTTAAGAACTACTTAAGGATTGGAGATACTTTAATAATCATCCAAGAGATCTTATCATTAGTGAGACATCTAAAGGAGAAAGTAATATATCTTAATTATATGCTTTAGATAATAATTTTGCATTTGTTTCTCAAATTGAGCTAAAATCTCTTAATGAGGCTCTTGATGATAAGAGTTAGGTGATTGGTATGCAAGAGGAACTCTACCAATTTGAGAGAAACAAAGTTTGGAAACTTATTTCTAGGCCTAAAGAATACTTGGTTGTGGGATGCAAATGGATGTTTAGGAATAAGTTAGATAAGCAAAGTGTTGTTACAAGGAATAAACCTATATTGGTTGTAAGGGATTGCTACCAAAAGGAAGACATTGATTATGATGAAACCTTCACACCCATTGTAAGATTAGAAGCCATTAGGATTCTTTTAGCATTTCATATGGATTTTAAGCTTTTCCAAATGGATATGAAAAGTGCATTTCTAAATGGTTTCATTGAGGAGGAAGTTTATGTTGAACAACCTCTAGGTTTTGAGTCTCATGTTTCTCCAAATCATGTTTTCAAATTAACTAAAGTCTATATGGTTTAAAACAAGCTCCAAGAGCTTGGTATGAAAGGCTTAGTTCTTTCTCTTATAAAATGATTTTGAAAAAGGTAAGGTTGATACTACTTTATTTATCAAAAGGCATAACAAAGATACACTCATTATGTAAATATATATTCATGATATTATATTTTGTGCTACTAATGCATCTCTTTATAAAGAATTTGCTAAGTGTATGACTAAGGCATTTGAGATTAGCATAATGGGTGAGCTCAAGTTCTTCCTTAGTCTTTAAATCAAGCAAACCAAAGAGGGCATTTTCATCATCCATGCAAAATGCACAAAGGATCAACTCAAGAGGTTTGGCATGGATAGATGTAAAGTAGGAAACACCCCTGTTAGACTAAGATGGTTAATCCTAAGTCTTGGACCTCTTTTGATCTTGACAAAGGAGATTGATCAATCCTAATGTTTCCATTAAGTGTTGTTTTATAGAATTAAGTTAGACTTTTAATTAGAAGTTAGATGGAGTTCATAATCTTCAAAAAGGCAAAGTTCATCAAAATTTATGGTCAGTAACTTTTAATTAATGACTGCGACTTAGCTCAAGACAGGGTGAAACTATGTCAGACGGATTCGCAGGCATCAGCACTGTCGAGACTCATCCAAAGATGGGAGTATTAAAGTCACAGACAAATTCATGGTCATTATTACACCTTAGTTGCGACCGCGACTTTCATATTGACTGAAGACGGAACCAAGTCCACAACCACAATGTGCTAAGTGTCCCAGTTATCCGTTCAAGAACAAAATTCGCAAGGGCGACATTATGGATAGCGACCCTTATTCATAAAGATGAAAATTCTCTTTTAAACAGAAGAATTCGCATCTCAATCGCGCCCTATACAAAGACTGATCGCAATAACAAAGTTTGTAGGCAATTAGAAAGCAACGACTATATTTTCCTGATGGACCAATGAAGAGCTGACACGTGGACTAGCCATTAGACACAAATATGGTTTTCTACTGCAATTTTTTGCTCCTATATGGAAATTGGAATGTCGCGATCGAGAATCTTTAGTAGCAACCGTGACTACCGCCTGTCATGCAATTAATACAGAATCTGCCTAGTATGTCTTAAAGATTTGATGAGTTATAAATACTTTACCAAACAAAAGTAAATGAAAGAGAATTCATTAACTTGTAACCAAACTCTTACAAATTTGCTACTCATTCTTTTAATTATTCATTATGCTTTAAGTGATTGTTTGGTGTGAGCATTAAACACCAATTGCAATAAGTTTTATAGTGAGCCTATGAAAACACTTAAAAAAGGTTTTAGAGTGAGCCTGTGAAAACACTTGAGAGAAGTTTTAGTGTGAGCCTTAGAAAACACTTGTGAAAGGTTGTTGTGTGAGCCTTGAAAATAAAAAGTGTAAAAGTTAGGTGTGAGCTTGGAAACACCATGTTGAACTAGGATAATCAATCTTAGGTTTAGAACCTCTTTTGATCTTAACAAAGTAGATTGATCATCACTAATATTTCAAATAAGTGTTGTTTTTGCAGAATTGAATCAAATATCTCAAGAAGAATTGAAGGAATTGATGAACTCCAAAGTGACATGTAAATCGCGATCGCAATCTAGGATTCGCAACTGCGACTCATGTTAAGACATGCTGAAATTCAAGCAGGCAAAATCGCAGAGCCATTCTCGGCCGCAACCTTTGGAAAGAAAGAAGCCAAATTGATGCAGATGAATTCGCGGTATAAGTCTCGCCTAAGCCGCGACCGTGAATTTCAAAGATATTCAAGAGGGAAGCAAGTCCATAACCACAGCTTGACAAGTGTCCCAGAAGACTGTTGGAAGTCAAAAATCGTGGAGACATCTTGCTGGTAGCGACCGCGAACCTTGTGAAAGAAAGTTAACCACTTTGGCAGATGGATTTGCGTCCTCTGTTGTGGCCTATGCAAGAAAAATAGTGACCACGACTTCTGAAAGTAGGTAAAAGACAACGACTATATTTTCCTAGTGAACTAATAAGAAGCTGCTACGTGGACTAGCCGTTAGACGCAAATGGGGTTTCCCTTGAAGAATTTGGATTTCGTGACCGCGAACGGTAGTAGCGACCGCGATTTCATCCTGACAAGCATTTAATGCAAAATCTGTCAAGCATGTCTCAAAGATTTGATGAGCTATGATCTGCAACGTCTCTTTGGTGAAGTTTGGAAGAGCTCTCACTAATTATGAGGTAAACACCAAAATCCTTAAAACTCTTCCACTTGACAAATTTGGGGCTAGGGTGTGCAGTATCCAAGAATCCAATCTAGAGATTGGAAAGGTCCTAACAGATGTGCTCATTGGCAAGCTCTTGACTCATGAGTTGGCCATTCAAAAAGATGAGCAAATGAAGAAGCTAAGGGGCCAAGGTGAGAAACCGAAAAA
>CATIWR010209972.1:0-28014 GCA_949677035.1 Omphalea diandra | reverse complement strand
TATATATATATATATATATATATATATTTGTGAGTGTGTGTGTATTAAAATTTATTTGAAATGATAACATATCATTTATCAAACTTAAAATTTGTTTAGAGCAACTTGTCATTTTATCAATCACCAATACTTAACCTGAACAATTAATCATATGTTATATACTTGAATTATTTTAGAATATCATTATAGCATTATATTATAGTGAAATTATAGTCATTAAATTTTTATTTTAATTTTAACTATTTATCAGTACAATCAATAACTTGATTGGTATATTATTAATAATTAATACTTATGCTAGAAAAGCATTCATTATATTTTACTTTTAACATTTCGAATTAGGTCCGTTTAATTTTTTTTTTAATTTTCTCATTATCTTTATATGTTATAACTATATTTAACAATCAATAAATTTAATTAACAAAAAAAAAGGATAATATATTTTTCTATGTTGGTTTCTTTCTGATGTGGCAATTTCATTTTTTTTGAAAGGATAAAATTTTTATTTGTTCCTTGAATTCTATAAAATAATCTTATTTGACTCAAATTAAAGTAAATTTTTTTTTGTCTCCATTTAACACATTTTGATAGAAATTTATTAAAAAATTTAAATAGAAAAGCTTCTTTAAATTTGAAATAATTATATTATTTTAAATTAATCCCATTTAAATAAAATCTTTCTATCTTTTTGCTTTTTGTTTATAAAAATTTTGTTTAATATCTAAAATTTTTTTAGAACTATATAATTGACTATGGACAAAATTTTTTAAACTTTGTCTCATATAATTGTTCAACTTAGCTACTTATATTTAAGGTATAAATGATTTTATTTTTTATTAGAATATAGGTATGACAGTTATGCTAATCTAGGAAAGTCACTTTATATACGTTATGTACGTAATGATAAATTTGAATTTTCTAGCTTAATCATAAATAGATCGAGAATTTCAATAAATTTTGTAATTTTAATTTTCCTATTTTATTAAAACATGTACTTTCAATCTAATTAATTATAAATGATAAAATTGATAAAAATATTTTGTCAATAATGAAATTATTCTTGAATAGTACTAAGGTTTCAAATATAAAAAGACACTATTATTTACATTTTAAAATTTTTTTACTGATATTAGAGTTTTAAAAATAAAGATTAAAATAGTTTGAAATTTTATTGACTTGAAAAAGAATATAAGATAAGAACATTGTAAACTAATGAAATTAAAATATTATTTAGACTATGGTCATTACTATTTTAATGATAACAATAACTTTAATAAAAAAATCAAATAAATAGAGAAATTTTGAATCTTTTAAGTCCAAACTTTATAATATTGAAAACTAAAATTTGATAATAGTCTCTTAAAGTATGAAACCTAAAATTTTCAATTTCAATGTTATTTAATGTCAAAAATGTTAGAATAAATTTGTATCAAAACTTTAAATATAACTTTACATATACAAAATTAATTATTATGAATTAGTTATTTGACAAATGCTGCAAAAGAGAAAAAGAAAAATATCAATTTATGTGATTAAATTATATTAAACTAATCTTAATGGTGTTTAATCTTTAAATTGTATAAATGAGGCAAAAATTTAAAATTATTTATTGAGATATTATTATTATAACATATTTAATAATTTATATTTAATTTGGTCAAAATACTCATACTATTTCATACTCAACTGATTAACTACTAATTAATCGGTTTAGAAATCCTGATAGCTCTATCTTTTTTAATATATTTTATTAAAAAATATATTTTAGTATTTCATTACTGTGCAATTATTCTTTTTTATATATATATTTTTCTAAAAAAATCTAATTTTTTTTGTTAAACTAATGATAGTGATGCAATGAATTTTAAAATGCAATATTTTTATTTAGAATAAGAAAAAAAAAAAAAACTCAAATAGAGAAAAACAATAAAACTCAAATAGAGAAACAAACATCCATTAACATGATTTATCTTCTCGTCTATTGAGCATAATAGTATTCTTCAAATTGATCCTAATGGGGGATTAATGTGAATTAGTCTCTCCTTTGTTGAGAATTAGAGTTTGGTTTATGTAGTGGTTATCTTCTTTTCGTATGGAGCAAAGGTTGGAGGATCTGTCTGTTATGGATGATAAGGAGGAAGTGCTTGATCTGGGGATGGAGAATGTCGAGGTCCTGACGAAAAGCTTCGAGTTCTGTTTTGTTGGGCACTTTCTAACAGACCAGAACATAAATTTTCTGGCTATAAAACATTGTCCAGCTAGCTTATGGAGGTCAGGTAAGCGATTTGCATCAAGGATATCCATCCAAAGTCGTTTCTTTTGCAGTTCTTTCATGTAGTTTATATGTAGCGGGTTCTAAATATTGGACCTTAGACTTTTGATGGTCACCTTCTGATCTTGCATTCATTATAGAATAGTGATATACCTATGACTCTTTCTCTTTCTCTTTATTATGTGCCATTTTGGATTTAGACCCACAATATGCTAGTAGGGTTCATATCGGAGTTGGTTGGACAACAACTTAGAAATTTTATTGGCACTTTTTTGGAATATGATACCAATAATAATGTGGGGCTATGGCGTAACTAAATAAGGATCAGGGTGAGGGTTAATGGTCATTTGCCTTTGAAAAGAAGGAAAAAGATTAAACAGAGTCACAGGGAGTGGGTGATGGTATCTTTTAAGTATGAGAGACTAACATTTTTTGCTTCATTTATGGGTTGCTTGGGCATTTAGATGGATTTTGTGATAAAATCTTCACCACCCCTAAGGAGTCTCTCACTAAGGAATAGGGTCTGTGGTTGCGAGCTCTGGAAAAAAGAGAAGCTGAGCAAGATGGAGAGAGATAGTTGTGGGATAGTGTTATTGACGCGAGTATGATGGAAAGAGATGGTTGTGTGATAGTGTTACTGAAGTGATGGCAGATGAGGAAAACAAATAGATTTCTTAAAACGAATCTAAACTACTAGTACAATGAAAATAAAGCAAACTAACAATTGAATAATAAAAAGACAAAAGCAATTGAGAAAGAAAACCTTATGAATAAACACCTAAGACACTTTATTTCGCTAATGGAAAATCATGAAATCATTAATCATTAAATGATATATTGGATTAAGAATAACAACTATCGTTTGTCTTTCCAATAATTAAGGCTTTCTTTCTCAAGTAGTCACTTAATTTGTAACTATTCCTTCATATCTATCTTTCGTTATGAAATAGAAATGTGTTTTATTTCTAGCAACCCTTTAAATGATGACAATAAGTTAAGTAGGTATCTCTATTCATCAATTAACCTAAGAAAAATGATTATAGGTTGTTTCAATTTATAATCTCTCGGTTTATAAATGTAACATAAGTCATGCAATTGGTGATCAAACAATCACAAGCATTAGATCAAGAATCGTTTACTTGCAAAAGAAACAAAATCCTAAAAAATTCGTTGAAATCATAAATCAATCAATCATTATCCATGATTACATTAAGGTCCTAAATCAATGATCTAGCCTAACATACTAACAAAACAAGACAAATCCAAAAGTAATAGCATAACATTAATAAAGGAAAAAGAGATTAGAGAAGGAAAAAAAAAAAAAAAAAGAAATTTCCCAATTATCTTGATAGATTTTCTCTTTTTTATTTCTTCCTTGATCTAATAATCTCTTGAACTCTTGCACTTAATATTACATTGAAGCATATTTTTCTTGTTTTTTTTTTCTCTCAAAAACTCATCTTTTTGTTTCCTAAAAAAACGCTTTCTAAAAACCATAAGTGTTGGCTTTATTCAAAAGACCTAAACGTGTTTAGGTTGTAGGCGCACTTTGAGTCACGGGCGCTACTCTTATCACGCCCAGGGAAGTTGCAACCTATGACTTTAGTCATTGGTGCGACAACATGCTTCTCTTCTTCATGCGTCTAAATATCTAGTCCCTAAAGTTGCCAACTTTACTTATTATGGTCCTAATTCGCTCCAAACTTGCTAAAACACCTATAAAATATTCAAATATGAGAAATAATACCAAATCATCTAAATAACTTAATTTAAATATATATTAACACTAAATTAAGCCCAATTCTCACCAAATATCTATATACAAATTAAGCTTAACAATTCCCCCACACTTGAACTATTACTTAGCCTCAAGTAATAAAGAATAAGTAGCTAAAATTTTCATAATTTTTATAAAAAATATATAGTCCTTATCATGCTTGCAATACTAATCACTTAAGCACTATAAAAGAAACACTAAACAATAACTCATTTAAGTAAACAAACTTAGGTTAATATACAATCTTGAAAAGCAAACTCATTCATTCATGGAAAATTAGAAACAACAAAATTATATTTCCAATATATATCTCAATAATCCTCTAACTAAACCATCAGTAGGCATAATCATGATAACATCATTTAAATCGCCATGGCCTTCTTGAATTAACAATAAGAAGAGTATCTTTAAGTGCATGAGATCATTAGGACTAATCTCTCTTTTCAGCATTTTTTTTTGTTTTTTTTATCACTTTTTATTTTTTAAAAGATTTAATATGTCTTTTCACACAAATACAAACATTAGTGATGAATGCACTTGGTTACTCAATATATAACTTTATCCGAAATGCCTTGCATACTTATGTTTTTAGTTTGCCATGTTACATGAAAATAAATATTGATCATGAAGATTTCTAGTTATGAAGCATCCCTAAAATAATGCAGTAGTTATTTTGCTATATTTTTAAACATATTTTGATCATTCCTAAATTATATCTCTTAAACTACTTCATCATTGCTAATTAACAAAACACAATAGCAATTTTTTTTTTCATTCAAGCTCATACAATTATATCTATTCATAGCTAGCTAGATTACTTATTTCCACATATATGCAAACTATAATCTCATTGAATTCTAACTATTCTAAACTCATAAGTTATGCTTTTCAATTTAGCAACTAGCACAAAATTCATTTATATGAAATTAATCCTAAGAATGACATTTCTTTTATAGCTACTCATAGCGATTACCAAATAAAACTTAACTAACCTACATATCTTTTGCAACAATCACCAAAAATTTTGGCCTTTTTTTGCCTTGTACACAGGTGCAGGCATCATATAGGTCCAAACATAATATCATAATTTCTCCTTCCCACATTTACAAATGAAATTGTCCTTAATGACATGCTCTTTAAAACACAAAGGATAAAAGAGATTATTTAGAAAGAGATACTTACCTCTCATCTTGGTGGAAGGTTAGTTGTATCCAAATATCTTCATGCTTTTAGCCTATATTCTCACAAAAACTTAGAATATAAGAAAAAACAAGTAGCTAATTCAAGAAAAAATAAGAAAAAAACATAACAAAACTATCTAAAATAAGAACATGTAAAAAATCCCATTAAACTTGCACTTGCACTCCCTTACATAGTACATTGGTGCCAAACAAACATAAACATATAACAATGGTGCACATGCACCTTACAACATTAAAACATGAAATGTAGAAGCAAGAATGCAAGTTTAATACATCATAAAGGAACATAACATCTACATTGATAAAAGCCAAAAGACAACTCTGATACATAATACATCATGGTATATTTGGCAGAGAAGGCAAATCAATGTTAGCTCTTACAAATTATTGCCTTATCTTATTGTCCTCGTGCTTTTGCACTTTTTTCATCATTGCCAATCTAACATCCATAATGTCTAGCCTTTGAAGAACAAAATGGCTCCTCTAAAGATGCACTTAGTCGTCCTTCTTATGGAAGAGTCTTAGTCCTCCTTCTTGTAGAAAAGTCTTGAGAGGTGGAACTATAGGAATCTCATCCTTATCTCCTTTTTCACTCTCCTTTTGCACTTCTTCTTTTTCTTCTTCTTCTTCTTAGTTCTTTGATTTTGTAAATTTTGGTCCACCAAATTTGTGTATCACAATCACTGTTCTTCCTAATGTTGTGAGAGTGAAAGGTTTTATAGTTTGTAAGGATTCCTTATCTATTTGATTTGGTTAAAACCACATAAAAATATAGTAAAATCCATGACTATATAGCCCAATCCTATCACTTACCTAAGATCTTTTACTAACCCCACCAATTGTTGTGATGAGTAGTTGAGACTTTTACCTTATTATGAGCACACCACATGGGAATAATTTCTTATTTAGAGACTTCAGTTTCTTCGAATTTCCCATAGTATAAGAGATAAACTTGTGAAGAATCATCAAACACCTATCTTTTATGGCTCCACTTAAGGATTGATGAAATTTTATCTCACCTTGACTCAAAATTCTTTCCCAAAATGCTCTAATGCTGAAGTTTTTAGGGTGATCATTCATGCCTCCTTTATAGAAGCAAATGCATCTCTTGTGGTGGTTTGATGAATGGTATATTGATTACCAAAAAGTTTAATGACAAGAGATGTCTCATGCTCATTCTTAAAATGGATTGTTAAAAAGAACTCAAGATTAAGTATTTTGTAAGATGGGATTTATGTGAATGCAAATTTAACCCAAACCAAACTACCTAAGAGATCTTTTATCCTATCCATGACTTCACCAAAGTTGGTTTATGAAAAAATCTACATGTAACATGTGTTCTAGCATCTAGGGAAAGGAATTTCTCACCTTCTTCATCATTGGAAATGGGAAAAGGGGCATCTTACTTTGATGAGATATATCTCCTAGATCTCTTTATTGTTACTTCTTCCTTTGCCTTGATGAAGATATATTTAAAGACATCTTGATTTGATGATAGATATGAGAGTGTGGTGGTAGTGGTTATGGAAGAGTAAATAAGGAAAAGAATAGCTAAAAGATGGGGGAGAAAGTTGACACTCTTAACACTTTTACATGCTCTGAAAGAATGTTTAAATGAATTTAAGATTGAAATTGAGGAGAAACAAAGCCTATTTGTAGAGCAAAAGGGTTAAGCTTTGGGTGGGAACTTTAAGTTTCAAATTAGGTAAAAAATCCCCACTAAAACTCCCCTCAAAATCACCTTATTCAACAGTGTTGTAGCCCGTGAAACATGTTGCAGGCATGATAGAATCACATACCATCCGAAGCGTGATGGAGTCGCAAGTTGTTACTTAAGTCGTAGCTATGGCTTGGCTGGTGTTGGCCCTTATACACCAAGAAGGGGGGTTGAATTGGTGAAAAATTTAAATTTTAGTGGGTAAGCAATCAATGCAAAGTTGAAGAAAAATAGTAGAAAAAGAGATAACATAAAGATATTTAGTGGTTCTTGCATTAACAAACGATACATTCATTCCCCAATTCTCTAATTGGGTATTTCACTAGTAGCAAATGGGTTTTACAAGCTCACACTAAACTTTACAATGTGTTTTACAAGGATCTCACATAACCTATACAAGAGCATTTACAAACAAGGATTACTCAAAAACCTAAACCCAAAGGTGTTTAAAGTCTTGTACCTAACCTTAACAATTCACTTACAAAGAATTAATGAGAGAGAGAGTTGAGAAACAAATTTGCAAGAATTTGGCTATAGTAAATGCTATTCTCTTACATTTAAGTCCATGTAGTGGAGTATTTATAGGTTACACCCACCAAAGAACCAATATAAACAAAACTATCTTCATATCTTTAAAGTTGGTGCCAAAATCTAACATTAAATGCCTATCAGATGAAATTCATGACTGAGGTAGAAAGTAACGATTGTGAGTTATTTTTCACTCTAAATTTCACTAAGTCATCATTGTGATTTTCAATTGTGTCTAATGATTAGTTACATATGGCATTTCATCAATGGTTGGTCCATAAACTAACCATTGGGTCCTTCTTAACCATATTAAAAGTAACAATTATGAAATGGGGGCTGACTGCTATCTTCATCATGAATTAAACTAGACTTTAAAGGTTTTGGATTTTTGGGATTCATGATCATTATGTTAGAGTTGCAGTCACTAATTTGGATTGGGCAATGGTCTTATTTGACACGTGGCTTTATTTGGTTGAACATTTGGATCCCTCCAACTGATTTTGAAGATTGCGATCTCTACCTCTACTGTGACTTGGATCATGAACTACACTGGATTTATCATGTCTTAAAAGTTGATTAAGGTCGCGACCTAGGATTCTTGGTTATGGCTTTGGAGTCATTTTCCACACTTGGCTTTTTAAGCTTCCATTCAACTTCCAATGAGTTTCTTTCTTAATTTTTACAAGATCAATGCTTAAAAATGACGTTAGAACCTTTCAATCTATATTGTCAAGATCAAAAGATAAGTTTGACTTGGTTTGACTAACCTAGTCCAATAATCTCCCTTTTTTTATTTTGATAATCTAGATTGAATGTGCAAAGGATAAAATGCCTAATATGCATACCTTTTCATGTTTTAAGGTTTTTAAAGTTTATTAAGAAGTTAATGTTGATAAGTCAAAGTGATAAAAAAAACTTTTCAATGGCCAAAAGTATCAAATTAATAAAGTATTCCCCTTTAATCTATACTCTGCCTTAATCAAGTTATTAATTCCAACTTCAAACACTATTGAAGTTATCCTTTTGTATGTTAAGTCATTTACTCCTTTATCAAGATAAAAAAGAGAGGGGTTTGGAGAAGAGGGAATAAGGAGAGGGAATATCCATACATAACAAGTAAGAATACTCAAAAGTGGAATGAATTAGAGTAGAAGTGAATAATAACACAAAAATAAAGCTTTTATTAATTATAACATAAATGGACAAACAAATTCAAAAATATAAAGATGTTTGATCACCTATTTATTAGGCCACAATATTAAAAACATATAACACTTAATAAAACAATAATTTAAAATAATAAAAACATGAACAATTTAAAAACTTTGGGAAGGATTCACTATCTTTAACCACTTCATCATCATCCCTTTGAGTATCTCCTGTAACTTAAGTAACACCTTGACCTTGATCACCTTGCCCTTCTTGTTCTTCCTCCTCATCTTAGGTGTCCTCTAAGTCTCCAAAATCAAGAAGGTGGCAAGGAATGACTCCAACTTTTTCTTGTAAATTAACCAAATCACTATGTAGATGATAAAAAAGATTGAACCTTCTCTTGGTCATCCTTATCACTTTGTCCAACTTTTGATTGATAAAGGAAAGAGAAATAGGAGCAAATTTGGCCTTAGATTTTACCTTAGGCACTTGAGGAGGGGCTTCTTCTTCTTTTAGAGCTTCTTCTTCTTCAAGGACCAATTTCCTTCTCTTAGATGCTTGAGATGTATCTTGCTTTTTAACACTTTTTGTCCCTAATAAATAAGCATAAGACTTGGAATGTATGGCCTTTGCATTCACCAAATAATTATAGTATAGGAAATTAGAGTTTAAGGGTATTTTGTTGATAAGGAAAGTTCATTTTTAGGTGTCAAGGCTCCCACAAATTGATAAATGACAGTAATGTGGGAGGGAAGAAGAAATTGAGCTTTGGTTTTGGTATTCATATGAATCAATTGATCCATAAAACACCTTCCACTTTAGATTTTTTTTTGTTGAGAACGAGGCAATAAAGAAAAGTAAGATCTTTTTGAGAGACTTTTTCATTGCCATCTCCTCTAGCACAAATGGAGAAGGTAATGATCTTATGCAAGGGCTAATAAGGGAGAATCTAATGTGTTTGGCTAAGGTTGTTTTAGAGTCATGCTTGTCTTTAATGAAGATTGCATTCCAAAACTCAGAGTAGGGAATGAAAGGGGAGGAAATGTTAAAGGGTACTCTATCATTGGTTTGAAGGTTAAAAAAGAGCAAATTTGGGCATAGATGATAAAGTATTCTTTCCCAAAACCCTAAAAACTTAAACCATACAGGCCTATTGAAGATTCTATTTTCTTGCTGAGGGTAACAGTGTACACAAATTCCTTTACAACTTCTTCATACCTTGGTTTATCCCTCCATATGAACTTAACCCATTCCAAGTGAATAAGAAATTCTTTGATTTCTTTTATGAGGTGTAGAGCATTGAGAAGGAAATCAAAAAAGATTTTTTTGTTTGAATGATCTTATTTTCATTGACCTTGAATATCTTCTTTTATTCTTTAGTAATGCCCTATATGAGACAAAAAAAAAGTCTTGTTACCTTAGTGGAGAGGAGGTAGCAATCTTTTTGGCTTTTTCTCCTCTAAAGAGCTTTCTTAGGACCATTAGATGGAGATGAGATGGGTTGGAACAAAGAAGATGAAGAGAAATTGAGGGAGAAAAAGTTTAGATGAAACATAAAATGAAGGAAGTGAATGCATGATGTTTGAGGGGGTTTATATAGGCTTAGAGGGGTGTGAAGGGGTTAAAAAAGATTTTAAAAAATGGCTTAAAATGACATAAATGAGGGAGTTACACCATTTGGCATAAAAATGGTTATTACTTAGTAGTTATAAGAGAGTCATAACAGTTATTCCCTTATTACAATTTCAAATTGCAAAATTCATGAGTAAAGGACAAAAAAAACCTTAGAAAAGTGTAAGGTTAATAGTCAAAATTTTTAAAATTTAAAAGTCATAGTGGTGACATTGGGTTACAAATGTGAATTTCAAAATGTCTAAAATTTGAAAAGGCATGAAAGTAGCAACCACGACTCTTAGTTTCGGTCGCAAATTGTAAGCCAGTTTTGAAAACTAACTTGAAATGAAAATTTGAACATATGGCCTAGTACTAGTATGTTCAAATTGATATTTTGATGTTCAATTTTTGCAATTGAACATGAGAAGCTCAAATGCAATTAAAATTGATCCATCAAACACAACAATTGCATCACATTTTCAACAACTATATCAAACAAGTCATTAAAGAATACCAACTAATATTGTATGCAAATAATGAGATCTATTTTCACTCTAAAGTGCTTCCATCAAGCTTCCTAAGTTTCCTCTTAATGAAGTTCATCCTTTCTTCATTTAAGGATTTAGTGAAAATATCCACAAGTTGGTGATTGGTGTCAATAAACTCCAACACCACATTACCAATTCACAAATGATCTCTAAGAATATGATGTCGGATATCAATGTATTTGCTTCTTGAATGTTGGATGAGATCCTTAGATAGATTTATTAACCTTGTATTGTCACATTTGATAGGAATGTGATCAACATCTTTACCATAATCCTTGAGTTGTTAGTTCATCTAAAGAACTTGGGTGTAACAATAACCCATCGCCATATATTCTACTTTAGTGGTGGATACGACAACTGAAACTTAATTTTTGCTAAACCAAGAAACTAGACCTTCACTAATAAATTGACAAGTTTCAAAAGTCTCTTTCTATCTAATAAACTACTTTCAAAACCTGTATCCAAATAACCAAGAAGACTAAATGATGAATTCCTTAGATTACATAATCCTAAATATAATGTATCATGCAAATATTTTAAAATCCTTTTAACCACATGCAATTGAGATTCCTTAAGATAAGATTGAAACCTGGCACATTAGAAAACACTATACATGGTATTGAGTCTAGAAGCGATAAGATAAAGGAGAGAGCCAATCATACCTCTATACTTCTTTCGATCAATTAACTTTCGATTCATCTTTGTCAAGTGTTATTGATGCACTTAATGGAGTCTTAGCTATTTTGCAACCTTTCATGCCAAATATTTTGAGAAGTTCCTTAGTGTATTTAGCTTGATTAATGAAGATGCCCTATTTGGTTTGCTTAATTTGAAGACTAAGGAAAAACTTGAGCTCACGCATTATACTTATCTTAAATTCTTTAGTCATACACTTAGCAAATTCATTACAAAGAGATTCATTAGTAGGACAAAATATAATATCATTAACATAAATTTGCACAATGAATGTACTCTTGTTATGCTTTTCACAAATAATGTTGTATCGACCTTGCCTTTTATAAAATTAGTTTTTAAAAGAAAAGAACTAAGCCTTTCATACCAAGCTCTTGGAGCTTGTTTCAATCTGTATAAGGCCTTAGTTAATTTGAAAACATGGTTGGGAAAATCATGAGATTTAAAATTTAGAGGTTGTTCAACATAAACTTCCTCCTCAATAAAACCATTAAAAAAAACAAAAATTCTCTCTTTACATCTATTTGAAAAGTTTGAAGTTGATATGACATGCAAATGCTAAAAGAATTCTAATGGCCTCTAATCTTGCCATGGGTGCATATGTTTCTTTATAGACATTGCCTTCCTCTTGGTTGTAACCTTTGCAACCAATCTAGCTTTATTTCTTGTGATGAATCTTGCTCATCTAATTTGTTCCTAAACACCATTTGCAACCTACAATCGGGTGTTTCTTAGGCCTAGAGACAAGTTCCCAAACTTAGCAATCGCCTAACTCTCATCATCAAGAGCCTTATAAATTGACTTTCGCTCGATTTGAGAAATAAAAGTAAGATTATTATCAAAAGAATGCAATTGAGCTCTAGTACTTAGTCCTTTGGATGTTTCACCAATGTTTAGATCTTTGGGATAATCCTTGGAATACCTCTAATCTTTACGGAGTTCTTTAGCTTAGTTCTCTTTTTATTAGGGTTAAGCTTGCTCTTCCTCTTATGGTGGCTCATGATCCTCAAGATCAATTACATTTTCCTTGTGTGTTGAGTTTATCTCTAACTTCTCAAAGTCACCAACAAAATCATCAATGAGAGAACCTTTCCAAAGATCAAGTTTGATAGACTCATAAAATACAACATTCATTAATCTTTAACCACTACAAACTTCTTTTTAATGACCTTATAAGCTTTGCTAGTATTGGAGTAGCAAAAAAAAAAAAAAAAAGCCTTCATTGATTTTTGAGGCAAATTTTCTAAGGTTGTCTTTAGTTTAAAAAATGTAGCATTTGTAACGAAATACGCTAAGGTATGGAATCTTTGGTTTTCTACCATTCCATAACTCATAAGAGGTTTTATTCATGATGGGTCTTTTGAAGACTTAGTTTGTAATATAACATGTGGTATTGATGGTTTTAGTCTAAAAGTAATTAGGTAAAGGGTACTCATTGAGCATTGTTCTTGCCATATCTACTAATGTCCTTTTTTTCCCCTTTACAACACCATTTTATTGTGGTGTTCTTGAAGTAGAAAAGTTATGAGATTTTCTAAACAATAATTTTCAAAACATTGATTTTGAAACTCTTTTCCATAGTCAATCCTAATATAAGAAATGAAGTAACATTTTTCATTTTGAACTCTTGTGGCAGAACTTTCGAAAGCATAAAAAATGTCATTCTTATGAGCAAGGAATAAGACCCAAGTGAACCTAGAGTAGTCATTAACAAGAACAAATACATATTATTTCCCTCCAAGACTACCATTTCTAGTAGGTCTAACTAAGTCCAAATGAATGAGTTGAAGTGGCCTAGAAGTACTTACAACATTTTTGGCTTTGTAGGATGCTTGTTGTTGCTTCCTGATTTAATAAGGTCTACATGTCTAGTCATTGGTATGCTTGAGTTTTGGAAGACCTTCTACTAGCTCTCCTTTTGATAGATGTTGTAGAAGTTCTATGCTAGTTGTAAGCATTAGATTTTGGGCCTTAGGATATAAAAGCCTGATGATGAAAATTACTAACTTATCCTTAAAATGTAAGGAGAATTGTTAAAGAAAGAGATGATAGACACTAGAAAGCCTTAGAAAAGTCTAAAACCAAGTCCAAAACTAAGACCCAGACTAAGCCTAAAACTAAGCCTAAGAGTTGTCTGTCAGTGTTGAAAGGCTATATAGCCCATTAAGTAGAGCTATACAACATATAAACTAGGGCTATACAATTATACCTAGGGCTATAAAACCCACCCTAAAACCCTAAGTCTCAGAAACTTCTGGAACTAGTCCCTCCTTAAACCCCAGGTCTGCATAGTCCTAACAGAGGGATGTATATCCCATTCTTGGCTATACAACCCATATGCAAACCTTAATTCTAGGTGATTCATCTCCCTCTTTGTGATTGGACATATCTATGGTGCACCTAAAACCATTTCTGGCCCTGTGCACTCATCCTACACTTATAAATACCCCCTCATTTGAAGAGGAAGGAGAGGCTTGGAAAACCCTAATGGTACTGAATGAAATTACTTCTCAAACACCTCTCAAACATAGAAACATTAAACCTTAACTCAACCAAACTCATTTTAAGGTAGAATTGGCTTAATCTCTTCAATTTTGCGCATTCTATAAGAATTTTGGATGAAAATATTGAACTTATGAGCCTCTAAGGGCATAAAATCACACAAAGGCATCTAGGAATCCCCTTCACTCTCCCTTTTTTTTTTTTTTTTTCTCTATTTTCAAAACTCAGGAAACAAAGGTTATACAGTCTTATCTATAGGCCATACAACCCTCTGTTTAAGATGTACAACCCCAATATTAGGCTCTATAACCTAACTTGATTGGTAGCAATTTTTTTGCAAAATTTTTTTTCTTCTCCATTCAGATTTTTAAAAACTCTGTTTAATGTGTTTCAATATTCTAGAAATAGAATGAGATGAGGAATAACATCCCATGAACCACAAAATGGAACCTTGGTAAGGTTTTGAAATAGTGTTTCAATCTTTTTTATGCAATGATTCAAGTCCCTTTATTTGTGATTTAGTGTGTTGTTAAGGTTTTCTTTTGATCCTCTTTTGACAGTGACTAATGAGGAACTTAGGGTTCTAATGACCTTGAAAGTCCCTTTTATAATTAGGTTTGTGTTTAGAACATGAGAATAGTATTTTGGCCCTCAATCTCTCTCATTTTTGTGTTGTATGCTAACCCTACATGGTTAGCGGTACATATGGATGCCATACTCATTTTTAGAGCTACATAAGGTGAGGATTCATCAATCTTATGATCCTTCTTGTGATGAGTTATTACCTTAGGCCATTGAACATCCTTCAAATTCCTTGTACTGCATGTTTTACTTCTTTTAATGCATATGGTTCATATGCTTATTGAATGGTTATATAGGGAAGTGATATTATGGACTTAGATGTATATCTAGGCAACTTTTACATGGGAGAGATGGTAATGTATTATATTTCTTCATTGTGTTTTGAATTCATTTGGTTTTTTTTACACTTGTTTCATTTACTAACTTATTCTTCTTTTGGGTGTCGATGTTATGCTTGAGCAAGACCACAAGTTGGTCTTAATGGTCACACTATGTGGTCATGGATGATAATACATTCTTACTCCCTTTGCCATGATGCATGACCCCCTCCCCCTTTTGAAGTGATTATGCTTAGATGAATGGATGACAATTCATGCTTACCCCTTCTGCCATTATGCATCCCCCTACCACTTTTGAGTTGATGATTGGACTTGTCGAAATGAATCTCCCTTAGATGTATGATTATGAGCATTAATTAGATTAATCAATAACTCGATTAAAATATTACAAGTGGACCAAAGATGCTCGAAGGCTGAATCTTAATATTTGGGCAATTTGGTGTTGCCTAACATTTTCCTCGAGTTGTATCCTATTTTTGAACCCAATCTTTAATGGGATAAAGATGAAATGGGTTTTCTAAGTGACTTAGATTAGGTTTAGATTTTGTCATCTCTAGATTCTTGTCCTAACTAATGTCGGGTGGTGATTCCACATTTGTAAGGATGGCACCCATGTATTATCCCACACATGGTCCCCTAATTACCAACATTTTGGATGTAAGGCTTTAAAGTCATGCAAGACCTAAAAGGATCCCCTGTTGATCCAAATGCACACCATACCTTAAGGTCATTAACAATGTAAAGACCTCTATCCTCTTGATCCTTCGATGATCAATAAAAAGATGGAGTAGCAAGTAAGATTCCATTCATTTGAGTGCAACTGTGAAATCATGAGGTACTCACAGTGGCGACTCCATTAAGGACCTAAAATTGTCTTCGCGTTTAATCTATGGTTCACTTTTAATATTTTAAACTTGTTATTGAGTAGCTCTTTCCATTTATGTGGCGTTCACACTTCACCACGAGCACTAGGTGCCTTTAGATAAACTAATAGTTCTTCAAACTTGAGACCTAAGCTCTATTCAGGCTTAGGAGATTGCAAGGAGGATTCATTACTTATAAGCCTAGTACCTTCGGATGTATATAACCAACCTCCCCTAAACTTATAGGATCCATCAACTACAACAACACTCTCAACCATTAGGCATATGTAGAAGCCAATAGTACCTTAGAATAGAGTACCACTTGTTTGCATCTCTTTAAAAAAGAGTGAAAGTCCTTGAAGTACATGGTTAACAACTTTTAATATAATCATAAATGTAACCCCATCCCCCTTGATGTAATTATCCCCTACATGTAAATACTTATATATTTCTCCTTCCTCGTCATGTAAGAATCTGCTGTGTACATACTCTCTCCATAAAAGGATTTCTTTCCTTACTTTGACATATTTCTTCAAATAATGTAAAGAGCTCTTCTTTTTAGTGCCTTTGTATATATGTTCCTTTGATACTTTAACTTTTCCCAGTCCGAGGTGACCTAACACGTTCTTTACCCTATGATGATAAAAATGAGACTCTGCCTAGAAAAAAGCCATTAGATCTCATGTGTTAAAGGAATAAGTTTGGAAGGATCTTGTGCAAAATGACTTATGCATATCATACATACATGCATCAATTACTTGCTCATGTATCATACTAATAACCCTTGCGTAGCTCTATCCAAACCCTCATGGAAGAGAAGGGGGAATCGACTGGCCAGAAAGAGTAAGACTTCGAGTCTAAGGCATTAAATTGACCTAATTATAGAGCCAACCATATCGTCAAAGATCTTAGACAAAATAATGGTTGATTTTAACTGCAAAATGGAAGAAAGGATTATTGATGAGGTAAATAAACGTGTCAATAAGATTTTGAAAAAGAGGGAGACCTCTGCTAATAGAACTGAGAAAGGGAAAACACTAACAAAAGAACCCTAACCTATGGTAATTGATGATGATATGTTTGGGATGAAAGAATAACATGAAAGTAAGCTTTCTAAGGAATGAGAAGTATAACTATCATTCTAGACAAACCCCTAAAATGTGAGAAGGAGAGTACTCAGTTTGTTGACTTTGCCAAGCAGTTGAAAAAAATATAGAAGGCCTTAGGTTTAAGGGTTTAGAGATGGGAACAAACATTAAGGAATTGTTGACTTAGAAACTTGAGTAGCTACCAACTAACTTTCATATGCCTTAGCTTCTCAAGTTCACAGGCATTCAAAATGCCAAGAACCATGTCCATTTGTATATGCTAGTTATAAAGGCATCTGGGGTTCCTCCAGAACTATGTTAGAGCTTTTTGAGTCATCACTAGACGGGTTTGAAAAGATGTGGAATTTTAATCAGGCACAGACTGTTAAGGACTAAAATGAGTTGATGACATTTTTTTAGAGTCATTATGCTTGTAATTCTGATCTAGAGGTCACATTACAAGACTTTGAATCTTTGAAATAGAAAATAAGGTGAAAGCTTTAATGATTATATCAAAAGGTGGAAGAAAATAGTTTCAGAGGCAATCACGAGGCCTACAAAGAGAGAACAAGTTAGGATGATTATTGAAGGAGCACTGCCTAATGTTGGTGCCAGAATTTGAGGAATGCTAGTTAAAAACTTTGAGGACATCTGAGAAGTAGGTTTGTAAGCTGAAGAATTAGAATTCGAATTAACAATACAATATGGGTGAAGAAGAAGTGCCCAGTCTGAACCTCAGGCAGAAGGGAATAAAATGACATATGACAACATAGTAAGAGCGCTAAGATGACTCATTAATTTAGGGATGCCTTTCTCTAAGGCATTTAAACGGTTACTGAAAAAAGGAGTGCTAAAGACTCTGGCCTCGAACCACCTTGAACCCGGGGACTATCTCTTAACCCACTACCTAGGGGATATGACTCTAATGCTTACTGTGTGTTTTTCATCAAGGAGCAAGTTATAACACTAATGACTATTATTGAGACATGAGATTCACGATCTCATCGATAACAAGAAGATTGTCCCATAAATTATAAAAGGCTTAGCATTCAAGGGAACCCTCTCCCAAACCATCGTAATGTTCCTCTCCCAAATCAAAAGACTTTCATAATAGATTTTAGTATTCCTGAAGAGGTTATTATTGCCACTATCAAGTGGGTTATGAATGAGGTTTCAATTGTTTGCATTATCAATCCATGGGAAAGCTCATATAAGGAGATAAAAGAGGTGTGAAGGAAGAGAATGATCTAATTATAAGAGAAAAGTGATAAAAAGAAAGAAGTTGAGCAAGTGAACTATATGACTCGTAGTAGGAAGTACTATCTTGACAGGGAAGTCCCCAAGGAACCAAGGATTAAGAAAAGGATAGATGAACTCATTATGAAGAAGAAGGAGGATTACAATCCTATTATGAAATAATTTAAGAAGATGCCTACCCAAATCAGTGTGTGGGAGTTGCTCATTACCTCACAAGAATATAAGAAGGCTATGGTTGAGGCTATGTCAAGTCTTATTATCTCGAAGGAAGCTACTTTGATGGATGTCATTAGTGACTCATAAGGATAAGATTACCTTATCGGATGAGGATTTGCCATAATAAGGAAAACATCATAACTTGGCCCTGTTCATTTGAGCCAAGGTGAAGGGGAAATGCAAGCCATGTGTGATGTTTGATGATGGACCCAAGATCAACATATACTTGTCAAACTTGCTACACAATTGTCTAAGAAAGATTTGGAGGCTTCAGACAGTGTCATTCGTACCTATGATGATAGTAGGAGGCTGGCTGTAAGTGTGTTCAAGACCTTAATAAAAACAAGCATAGTGGAGACAATGGTGGAATTCACACTCTTAGACATTGCAATCACCTTTTTGTTCTTGTTAGGGAGATCGTGGTATCATCGATTGGGAAGTGTGCCTTCTATTGTTCATCAAAATGTTAAGATTCCTTGTAAAGGAGAGATTGTGACCATTTATGTACAGGTTGGAGAGATTGTGTCACCTTTTAGTATGACTATTCCACATCTTTAAAGATTCTAAGTTGTGGGAATCCTGAAGTTATAGAGCTTATGAAGAACATTAATTTCCTCTCAAGTCAGGCGTCAGGAAAGAATTCTACAGGCATATTATAAATCTTGTAGATGCCCACTCATACTATAAGGAAAGGACTAGTATATCATGGTAAAGAAATAAAATTAAAGCATGGGACTCACACGAACCGCTATTAAATTTCTTTATAAAAGAAGAGGAGACTATTCAGATGATTGGGCATAGGGCAATTAAAATTGAGGAGTCATTAGGCAAGGATATAGATGAACTCAAAAAGGCTTTTTTCTAGCTAAATGTTGGCGAATGAGGGTATCAGAGTTATTAAGACTCATCAAAGGTGAAGGATGGTAAGAAGAAAAGAAAGTAGAAAGGGAAACAAGTTGTAGAGACAAATAATGATCAAGAATTAAGTTAGCATGAAGTTCTATACAGGCACCAATCTCTATGGCCATGGAATAACAAGAAAAAGATAACTGATGAACAGACCAAATGCTAGGTCAAAAATTTTGGGCCACTAGGGTTGATCATGTAAAGGACAAGATTGCATCAATGAAACAAAATGCACCCTTTGTGGATTCAGAATGTGATACACTAATCGTGCAAGTTTAGTAAAGCCGTGTACACCAAGATAAAGCTGAAAGATATTGAGAGCATGATTATAAACTCAATTGATGAAGTAGGTGGTGAAGAAATGCAAGGTCTTACCATGGAGATTAAGCCAATTATGGTAGAAAGTGCAACACTTTAAGCAGATTTTTTAAAAATTGAGTTGGGATATTATTAGATTAAATAGAGTTTTGAGTTAGTTATCAAGGTTATTGCCAGTATAAATAATGGGAAAGAGGCAGATCCTATGTAGAATACTTATCTTAGGGTTTTGACTAATGAAGTAAAGGACAAAACAAAGGAAAAGGTTCAAGCACATAAGACTTAAGTCAACCAATTAGATGAAGAAAACTTTCATGCTACTTTTTATGTTCTTATTTCTAGCCTCAATGAAGATTAGGGTATATTTCCTTCTAAGTTTAAGACAATGAATGATGAGTTTGCTTACTTGTGTGATGTGTTCCTTGATGGCAGTGTGCATAGCATGCATCATTTCATGAGTATATTTAACATTAATTCTATGCATACAATTGTATTTAACCTTAGCATATAGGAAAATCTCAAAATCTAGCTCATCTCCAATGATGTCACACTAAAAGAGCAGAGGAAGTTCAAAAAGTTGTTCATAAAATGCCAAACGGTCTTATCTTGGACACATTAAGACATGCCAGGGGTTAATAGGTGAATTACAGAGTGCAAAATTCTAACCTACCAGAACATGAAACTAGTTAAATAAAAGCTGCAAAGAATAAGGCCTGAGTGGGATTACCTTTTCAAAGAGGAGGTGGTCCAGTAGTTGAATGCCAAGTTCTTTGAGGAGGTGGACTACCTTAAATGGCTAGCCAATATAGTGTCAATACTGAAAAGGATGGAAAGGTAAGGATGTACACTAATTATAGGGATTTGAACAAAGCATGTCTAGAGGATGATTTTTAAATGTCACACATTGATGTGCTAGTTGATAGCACTGCAATTTGTGTTATGTATTCCTTTATGAATGGATTCTCAAGGTAAAACTGGATCCTCATAGCTATAACATATAAGGTGAAAATGGCTTTTATCACAAAATGAGGAGTATATTGCTATAAGGTGATGCCATTTGGGTTAAAGAATGTGAAAGAAACATACTAATGAATGACAACGACTCTTTTCCATGACTTGATCCATAAAGAGATATAGGTGTATGTAGATGACATAATGGTAAAGTCATAAGGGAAGAACACTTTAAAGCTTTAGAGAAATTCTTGAAGAGGGTAGATGAGTATAACTTAAGGTTGAATAAGAAGAAGTGTACGTTTGGGGTCACCTCTAGAAAGCTGTTTTGGCATGTGGTTAGCAAAATGGGAATTGAAGTGGACCCGAATAAGGTAAAACAATTCAGGATATGTGCCTAAAATAAAGAAGGAGATCTGAGGCTTTCTAGGTTGCTTATAGTATATTAGTAGTTCATAGCAAGGTTCACTTCCATTTGTGAGCCAATCTTCAATTTATTTAGCAAGGATCAACCAGTAAATTGGAATGAAAGTATTAAAAGGCCTTTTAGAGAATAAAAGAATACATGACTAACCCTCTAGTATTAAGCCATAAAAGCTTAAAAAATCATTACCCTTGTATTTGACAGTGATAGATAATTTGTTGGTGCAACGCTAGCTTAGGAGGACAGCGCATGAAACATATATGTGGAGTACTATCTTAGCAAGAAGTTGTTGCCTTATGAGGAGAAGTATAACCAAGTAGAGAAGACCTATCTAGCATTGGTCTAGGTGACTAAAAAATGGAGACATTATTTTTAATTATACTCAGTGAAAGTGGTTTCAAAGCTGGATCCAATTAAGTACCTGCATGAGGCCCATTCCTTGATAGGAAGATTAACAAAGTGGTTAATCTTATTAACCAAATTCGATACTAAATATATAGCCAAGAAGGTGATCAAGGTCTAGGCAATTTTACAATATTTGGCACAATAGCCTATCGAACATAGAGAATCTGAAACTTTCCAACTCTTGGATGAAGGTTTAAGATTAATTAAGCCCCAAGGATGGAGTGTATACTTTAACGAAGCTATAAATAAAAGATGGGCAGGTGTAGGAGTAATTCTAATTTTGCCAAAAGGAGAGTTTTTCCTTATAGCTAAGAACTTGGAGTACAATGTCACCAATAACATGGTCGAGTGTAAAACATGTGCACTCAGTCTTAAGTTCTTGAAACAAAAAAGAGTGAAGACAATAGAGGTGTTTGAGGGCTCATTATTGGTTGTCTCACATATAACAGATGAATGGGAATTGAAAAAAGAATGATTGGGTCCGTATTTAGAACATGTGAAATGATTGGTATAAAATTTTTAGAGTCTCTTTTCATCATATACTGAGGGAAGAAAATGCAATGGCTGACACCTTGGCCACTTGGGTCTCTATTTGGGATGGGCTAGAGGTGATGTCCATAAAGCTGCTTATTAAGCTTCCATCTGGAGCGCCATGCTATAAGGATAAAAGAGTAATGCAGGTGTCAGTGAAAAATTGCCCTTGGTATTTTGATATATAAAGGTATTTAGAAAGCGGTGAATACCTAGAAAAGGCAAAGAAAAAGGATAATGATGTAATCCAAAGGTGGTCTTTGTAGTTTATGGTCTACGATGACGTGATGTATAAGAGAATGCTTGATGGAGTTCATTTACAATGCATGGTAGAAAAAGAAGGTGGTGGAATCATGGAAGAGGTGCACACAGGGATTTATGGTCCCCATCTGAATGAGAAGATATTGGGAAAAAATTTTAATGTTGGGATATTACTGGACTACTATGGAGCATGACTGTATTCAAAAGGTTTGGAGTTATCACGAATGTCAGGTTTGCAGTGGCCTTAGCCATTTTTCATTGACAGAGTTGTAGAATTTGGCCTCATCTTGGCCATTTTTAACATGGGGCATCGATGTGATCAGAGAAATTAGGTCAGCTTCTGTAAGGGGGCATAAGTATATTATAGTGGTAGTGGATTATTTTTTGAAATGGGTAAAGGCTGATTCCATTGGTAAGTTGAGGGCAAAATAGGTGGCACAATTCATTGGGAAGAACCTCATCTGTAACTATAGAGAGCAACACCATGTTGTCACAGATAATGGTGTCTATTTCCAAGTAGAGGTCAAGGGTGTATTCGAAAAGTATGAGGTGATGCACCACAAATCATCACTTTTACACATTACAGGGTAATGGAGCAGTGGAAGTAATAAATAAGAATGTTAAAAAAAAATTATTACCAGGATGGTGGAGACATGTGAAGACTGGTTTAAGAAATTATCTTTCGCTTTGTAGGGTTATCGAACCATAGTAAGAGCATCGACTTAGATGACACCATACTTTTTGGTGCATGGGATGGAGGCAGTGCTGCTAGTTGAGCTGGAAGTGAAGTCTTTATGACTATTAGTAGATTATAGCATCCCTAAGTGCCAATTGATGAGGAGTAGACTAAAGCAATTGACTCTATTAGACGAAAAAATTACAAAAGGCCCTATATCACATCCAGTTGTATCACGCCAGAATAGCTCGTGCATTTAATAAGAAGGTCAAACCAAGCATGATAAGGGTTGCTGATCTAGTACTAAAGGTAGTTCAATAGCAAAATCAAGATCTTCGAGGGAAGTTCATGCCAAACTAGGAAGATCTCCACATGGTCAAACAAATATACTATGGCGATACAATGAAACTAGCAAATATGGATGGGAATGAATTCATCAAGCTAGTAAACTTAGATTGATTAAAAAGGTATTTTGTGTAAGGTGTGACAAAAGTAAAATCGCTCGTTAAGCCTAAAACTCGAAAGGTTGACTTAGGAAAAATTAGAGCATAATAAATGAAATAAGAAAAGAAAGAAAAAAAAGAAACAAAAACTCACTAAGTCGACAACTCTAAATGTCAGCTTAGGCAAAAGTTAAAGCATAAAAATGCATAAAATAAATAGAGTAAAAGTCAAGAGAGTGCAATTGACCACTAAAGACCATTCACAAGAAAAATTGGACAGTAAAGAAGACATGGATGGATGAGCAAAAGACTAGTAAAGCAAAGATGTTAGGTGAGACAATAAGGTGGTCTAATATGCCAATGTAAAATGTAGAATTCATGAATTTAATTAATGTATAAGTATGTAAAATGTAATTGATTCGCATTAGGCATAATATTAGATGGAAAAGAATTTGATGTAAAATGTAATTGATTCGCATTAGGCATAATATTAGATGGAAAAGAATTTGCATAATTACAATGAATTAGCCATACATGTTTTTAAACTAAAAGCAAATACAAAATAATCTTTTTTGTGAAAGATCGGTCTACTTTTTGTTAATGCGATGCCTATAGATTTACAAGTCATGTTACCATGCCATGTAGTCCACATTGTTGTCAAGCTGTGGATTCTAGCCAGTGTAGAAATCACATATACAATGATTGGCCCATGTAGCCTCAACTTTATCTAAAAAGCATTGGGATAAAAGACCCTCTATAAATGAAGGAAAAAACTATACCTCAGATTGGGAAGCGTTGAATTGGCAATGCACGTGTGCTGGGTTATAAAATGTGCCTGAAATTAGGGTAGTAAGAATGATGTAATCCTCATAAATCCTCAAAGTAATGAGTAATAAATTCCACCATGGGCAGCTCTAGTGAATGTTAGTGGCAGTGATGTAAGACATTCAATTGGCCTATTCAGCTCTAGTGTAGCTGATTTCAACAATATGTGATTCAAATGATGTTATGGGTAGTAGAGCCTTACATAGGGTCAACCAATAGTCCTTGTATCTCCTGCAACAATATCTGAAAAAAAAAAGAAGGAAAGAAAAGAGATAAAGAAAAGGAAACTATGCTTGTTAGGTTGAAAACCCAAAAGAGTAGCCTAAGTAAGAATGAGCAACCCACTGGATTAAAAACTTGTAAGGGTGGTCCAAGCAAAAGTTAGGCTAATAGAAAGAAAAAGTAAGGAAAAATAAAGAATAGAAGAAAGAAAAAGAAAAATCACTACAAAAAGAATTCATACCTGTAGTAACAACAGACTCCCTATAAAAAAATTAGTCACATTGAGGGCTATCTTGTTAAGCCCTACGATGGTCTCGACCAAGATCGTTACCACAGGGGTCCTTCCTGATTCAAATCCTTTCAAAAGTGGCAAGATTTGTAGATCGATTTCTCCATCCTCATTCCACAGTAAATATTCTTTTATCTGAATGACTACGACAATATGAGCCTGAGTTGCCAAAGCATGGGCTTTAGAAGGCAAAAAGTGATGAAATAGGCCATGAGGATTTTATCCTTGCCCAATATGTACCTAGGTACCTCCTCATACTGTATGTTGAATAGCTCAACCATCTTCTGTACATATGGTAATCCAATTGAAGTAGTGCTATCCAATCTACAGTTATGATGCTACAGTCAAGAATGGTGCTAAACTCCTATAGCAAGGGACAAATCTCTACATCCTCGAAATGGAAAGTGCGGGTGGTGTAATCCTATAAGTCACAGGCTGCCTGCAGAAAGTAGGTGTTGTGCCAGATCAAATACAAGTAATGAATAGCTGTAATTCCTATCCACGATAGATCAAACCATGTCTGGTGTGAAAAAGAATACATGAATAGTGTTGGCATGGTTTGTAGGTTGGAGAAAGAGGTGTGCAGGGCAGATGTGAAATGAGTATTTATAGAAAAAGAAAGGGCTTATGGAGGTATATAGTCATCGTACAACCCCTAATTAGGTCTATGAAGCCTTCCATCTGGGCTATACAACCCTTAGTACTTGGGAAGAATTGGGAACACCTCTTTTATACTTTGGTGTTGAAGTTGACATTTGTACTTGTTATGGAAAACACGTGTATGGAAAAATGATAATAACCACTAAGAAGCATACATATAAGGGCCAAAATTATGCATTTGCATTTAGAAGAAAAAATATCAGAGTTTGACAAAAAAAATGAAAATGATGTCATCATAGTTCATCCTAGAAGGTTCTAAGCAAGCACCAAAAAGACGGGCTTTGGACTAGGATGGTTAATCCTAAGTGTAGAACCTCTTTTGATCTTGACAAAGGAGATTGATCATCACTAATATTTCAAATAAGTATTGATTTTGCAGAAATAGATAAATCTCTCAAGAAGAGATAAAAAGAGTTATTAAACTCCAAAGTAACATGTAAATCACGACCACAATCCAAGATTCGCGACTGCGACTTATGTTAAAACATGCTGAAAATTAGGCAGGCGAAATTGTGTAGTCATTCTGGGCCGCGATTCATTCAAAAGAATGAGTCCAAAAATGCCAGACAAATTCTCGGTGTGTCACACCTAAGTCGCGACCATGAATTTTGAAGTAACTCAAGATGACAACAAGTCCATAACCAGAGCATGACAAGTGTCCTAGGTGACTGTTGGAAGACAAAAATCGCAAAGGCAATTTATTGGTAGCGGTCGCGATTCATGAAATGGAGAATGCAAATTCTGGCTGACGAATTCGCGTCCTGAGTCGTGTCCTGCACAAAGTAATTTGCGATCACTACTTTTATTTAGCAGTTGAAAGACAACGACTATATTTTCTTGGTGAACTAATGAGAAGTTGTCACGTGTACTAGCCATTAGACACAAATAAGATTTTTCGCAGCAATTTTTGGTTCCCGTATGGAAATTCGAAATTCGTGACTGTGAAAGAGTAGTAGCGACCGCAAATGAAGCCTGTCAAGTATTTAATGCAAAATCTATCTAGCACACTTTGAAGATTTTTTTACCAGTTTTATTGTAACGTCTCTTTGATGGGTAGAGGCTATAAATACCTCACCAAATAGATGTAAATGTAGGAGAATTCATTAATTTGTAACCTAAAGTCTTTCAATTTTGCAACTCATTCATTTCTTCTCTTTTAATTATTGTTTAGTGTGAGCATAAACACCATTTGTAAAGGTTGTAGTGTTAGCCTGTTAAACCACTATAGAGAGGTTGTTGTGTGAGCCTGAAAAACACAAGTGTA
This sequence comes from Omphalea diandra, assembly GCA_949677035.1. Classification (NCBI taxonomy): domain Eukaryota; kingdom Viridiplantae; phylum Streptophyta; class Magnoliopsida; order Malpighiales; family Euphorbiaceae; genus Omphalea; species Omphalea diandra. The sequence goes on along the minus strand of CATIWR010209972.1, from coordinate 1,490 downwards.
AAGGTTATTGTGTGAGCCTTTGAAAACACAAGTGTAAAAGTTTGGTGTGAGCTTGAAATCACCATTGATAGTTAGTGGAATACCCAATTACTGAGAATTGGGAATGGACGTAGGGTCAATTATATCCAAACCGCTATAAATCACGTGTCCTTTAATCTTCTTATACCTTTCTATTTTAATTTTTATACACTAATTTAACCCCCATTCTTGGTGATAAGGGCCAAAAAGTGGTATCAGAGTAAGGTTTCACAATCAAACCTTCATTGGGTGAATAAAGATCATGGCACAAGAAGGAATCCACAAATACCTCAAACCCTACTTTGATGGAGCTGACTATACTCACTGGAAATGTAAGATGGAAATTTACCTTTGCACAGATGTGGTTGATCTTTGGGATGTTATAGTCAAAGAATGGAAGCCACCCACTAAGGTAGTGGATGGAAGTGAAAAACTCATTCCAAAAGAAGAGTGGGTTGAAGCACATATAAGATTAAATGGCAAGAACAAGGGAGCCATGGCAATTCTTCTAAGCTCTCTTTCAAAAGAAGAGATTGGAAGAATACAACATTACTAACAACATATGGGATATAGAAAACATTGGAGAACTATCACGAAGGCACCACATTAGTGAAATCCAACCGGTTAAAAATGTATGTGTCGTGGGAGTTGTTCATGATGAAGGAGAATGAAAGCATCACTAACATGACCAACAGACTCCTAGCAATCGTCACCAACATGAAGAAGTTTAGTAGGATTCACACAAATCATGAGGTAAACTCTAAAATTTTGAAATCTTTACATCTTAAAAAGTTTGGTGTTAGAGTGTGTAGTATTCAAGAATCCAATCCAGAAATAGAGAAAGTGCAAACAGATGTCTGGATAGGCAAACTCTTAACTCATGAGTTAGCCTTAAAGAAAGATGAGGAGTCAAGGAGAAAAATTTGAAAAGCTTGAAAAGAGAACCTTGGCATTCAAATCCTTAATAAAGGAGAAGGAGGTCGAAACTACCTCTGGTGATGAAGAAAGTGACAATGAAGAAGAAGAACTAGCAATGCTCTAAAAATGGACCAAGGAGTTAATTAAAAGGAGAAAAGAAAAAAGAAGCTTCAAGAAGACAACTCATAATCCTAGAGAGAAATCAAATGAAGTCACTTATTATGAGTGTGGCAAGCAAGGCTACATCAAGCATGATTGTCCTAAGCTAAAGAAAAAGAAGAGACAAGACAAGGAGAAGAAGAAGAGTTTCTCGGCCACTTGAGATGACAACTCAAGTGAAGAAGAGGAATAAGGAGAGGTGGCCAATATATGCTTCATGGCACTAGGGGACTTTTCACAAAAGTAAGTACGTCTTCCCACTCTAATTCTGATTATGAGGTAGATGATATAGATGAAGAGCTTTTAGAAGCTCTAACTATGAAGTGTGACAAGTATAAGTCATAAATTAAAACCTATAGGAAGAAGTGCTCCAAACTAGAAGATGAATACAAGTC